>OX155955.1:26647149-26809234 GCA_944548615.1 Micropterix aruncella | reverse complement strand
GTTCCTAAAGTTTTTGGTAGTTTTATTTTTAATATTTACTATTTAAACAAAAACCTTTTCTTTCTTAAAATATATATATATATATATATATATATATATATATATATATATATATATATATATATATATATATATATATATATATATATATATATATATATATATATATATATATATATATATATATATATATATATATATATATATATATATATATATATATATATATATATATATATATATATATATATATATATATATATATATATATATATATATTACTTAAGCTATACCTCTGAAAGTTATACCGTGAAAACTTGGAAAAGTCATTGACCTTGATCAGTATTTCCCATCACAGTTCCTCCTCAGCGTCACCGGAGGATAAACAAGGTACTCTACCTCTAAACCTAACGGGAAAGACCGATCAATGTCCACTTTCACCGCATGGACCTTGATCAATCTTTTTTTACACACGTTTTATTTTCCCTTCATTTAAAGGCCGACTATGATCTTTCTTTCCAAAATCGATTCGCTTTGATTCGTTTGGGAACAAGCATCATCAATATGGAATTAGTATCTCATTTATTTATAAAAAATGACAGTTGTTGTTCCTCACGGGGAATAACGACAAATATCACGACCAGGGTCACGACAAGGGTCACGACCCTTAACATATCGGATAACTTCAAATTCAAATTCAAATTCAAAATTCTTTATTTATCTCTAATATTACATGTATTTTTAAAATTCAAAGCCATCCTAACTAGGCCTCGCCTGTACTAAGGTAGGCTTAATATAAAAAAAGGTATAGTGGTTTTCGTATCTAGCTGTAATACATCTTTGTATATTATTATGTTACATTTGAGAAGTTGGAAATAGAATAAGAAAGCGTAATAATATTAAATTTAGGTATATACATATAAATATATACATACATATATAAATAAATATATACTTTATAGATAAATATAAAATAATACTACATATATATATATATATATATATATATATATATATATATATATATATATATATATATATATACATATATATATATATATATATATATATATATATATATATATATATATATATATATATATATATATATATATATATATATATATATATATATATATATATATATATATATATATATATATATATATATATATATATATATATATATATATATATATATATATATATATATATATATATATATATATATATATATATATATATATATATATATATATATATATATATATATATATATACATATATCTCACAAATCGTGCACTATTTGAATATATATGTTATTAATGTCTCCGTTTCTTGTCGACCCATAGTCAAAAGTGACGTAGTTAGGTTTTTCTTTACGCCGTGACTATTCCTAGATTTCAGTCCTGCAGGAAAAATACTATTCATTTTGTTGAACAGTCGAGGGGCAATGTAAGAAAAGTGTTTTTGTGCAAAACTTGTTCTCTTTTTTTGGATTAAGTGCTGTCTGGTTGTTGTTACTCGTGTACTCGTTACTTATGGTGTGTTGAATATAGATGATAATTGTCATGATTATAGTAGTAGAGTAGGACTACCTTAGCGTATATTTGACGAACGTCAAGCACTTTAGATTCATTGTACAAGCTCTCAGAAGAATACCGGAAGGGTTTTTTGTGTATTACTCTTAATAGCGACTTTTGGGCTTTAATTAGAGGATCAAGTGCTTGCAGCTTCACTTGAAAGTTCTTCTTCTTCACAGCTTCTTCTTCTTCTTCTGAAAGTTCTTCTTCTTCTTCACTTGAAAGTTCTTCACAGCTTCACTTGAAAGCTTCAGCTTCACTTGAAAGATGTCCACCCCTGGCACTTATCAACAGTCCTTTGATGACGAATCTTATGTAATTGTTCCTTTCGACAACTTGGTCCTGTATCACAGACACGAAACCGTCGGACACAGCAAAGGGTTCACCGAAACTTAACCAGTGAATGACCTCTAGTTATTGTATAGTCCTGGTGGATATTAGGATCATTTAACAATTTGTAGAATAGTCCATGCAACTCCTCGCCTTTCCATTCGGCAAGAGCTGTGCTGCTGATTAATATTATTAGCTCTTGAAATGATACTTACGCCTGCACGTCAGGTATTGACTTCTCTAGGCGTACACCTTCCCGCCTCATCACTTCCATAAATTCCGCCTGGCTTTCCGGAGGGATCATTACTTGTGCCCATCCGCGCATTGCGCTGTACTCCGCCCATACATCGTAATCCGCGTCCAGAGACGCCACAACGCCTAACTGTTCCTCGGTCGCTGGCCATAGCTTATACACGGAAAAACCGTTATAGGTCTTTTTCGCGAAAACCGCACCGAAAAATAGCAAAATTAGCAGTGCCCTCATTCTTGTGTGACTTTCGCTATCGAAATAGATTATATACTTAATATAATCTAAAAGTAATTTGCTTTATCGTTTTTTTTATCGTCATTGATTATAAGGATTAAAAGCCGCTTCTTTAGGAGTACTTTAAATAAAGCCGTCCTCTTAAATAAACGGATGTGATTTTCTGAAATCGCTGAAAAACTGAAAACACAGCTCATATTCCTTTATTTCTATGAGACATTTTCAAATTCTACGTCAATATTAACCACATTTTGGCTTGGAATAACAATTGCAACATATGCATCGCACCAGGAGGGCTCTCTGATCGAATGCGGAGGTACCATTATTAATGACTACCTTTGGGCAAAGAAGCTAATTTTTTTTGCACCTCGGCCCTATGACAGACTGGAGCCATGCATGTAACTGCATGAATGAATGTGCACTAAAAAAGGACATAATGTAAAAGGGAATTAAATTGAGAAATAATCTTGTTGATATAATAATTTGAACCTTATAAAATTGAAGACTATCGCGGTTGTTTGACATTATAAATAGGATAGAAAACGAATTTACCGCGTGAAATTTGTAGGACCCGACGTTTCGGTGACGTTGCAGCCGCCGTTGTCTAGGGTAGACTGAAGAGCTGTCGACAGCTCTTCAGTCTACCCTAGACAACGGCGGCTGCAACGTCACCGAAACGTCGGGTCCTACAAATTTCACGCGGTAAATTCGTTTTCTATCCTATTTATAATTTAAACCTTCACTCAATTTTTACATGTGTGGGTAGAAATATCTGTGGTGATAGGATTGCATCTGTGGTGGTAGGCGTAATACCTCTGGGGTGGAATCCTCGTAAACAGTAATCAATTAATGTTTTAAAAGTCTCTTTGGAGTTGCTTTACTCTTCCGTAAGAAGTTATTCGAATTCCTAAAATAGTGCAAGTCTGTTTGAGCGAGGTCTTTCTAGTAGGGCTGGAGACGATGAGTCTGTTTGCTACTGTCAGCTGGGAAGTGCGTTGTCCTGCAGAAATAGTGGCAAGGTTGATTGACCAGGCTCCGTTATTTAATTGCGAGCTGTAACATTGTTTGTAGTTGTTGACAGTAATTATTTGCGTTATTGTGCCAGAGCGCAACAAGCTGTAATCGATTAGATTAAGAAAATTTGCAAAGTGGTACATCTAAATTTTGTTTAGTGAGTGGAAAGGGTGGAGAGGTAGAGCACATTTTTCTTCTTGTTTTGAAGGATATTATGCGTGCGAAGGTGCATCGAGATCAGATAAATATTGCAGATAGTATAAATAATGTATAAATATTCATTATATTTACAAATAACTCATAGTGAAACATACAATTTGCACGTTTCATAGCGATATTTTTATTTCAATATTGAAGACTCATTTTTTCAACATCCTTTCAGGAATTGTTGCTGATGGCTACCATTATACGAGCCGGTCTCTTTGCTGGTTTGAGAACACGTGTAAAACTCTAGTGCGAGATACCCTGGAAGCAAAAACCAGGTTCTTAGAAAAATTACATAAGCAAGGTAACTAAGCAAGCTCTCATAGATGCCAAGGAGGTAAAGTGTTGCTAAGTGCTGGACATTGAAAGTTGCCGATGTCACCAGAAAAGATAGGCTAAAGACGCCGTTTTGCAAAAATGGTAGCCTTAAAAATCGCCCTTCCGTAAATGACAAGTACCTAAGGCAATAAAAAAATACAAACCAGTAGAATCGCTAGTTTGAAGCGAAAATATGAATAACAAAGACGGATACAAGCCTACCGAGCCAATTTCGCCCTTTTCGAAACTTTTGTGAAAAAACCAGTTCTATCTTTGTTTGCCAATGAAAAGTATGTCAGGCGATAGGTTTAAATAAAAAAGTCGAAATCATTGTAGGCAGCTAAACATTTTTTTAGAACAAAGAATCACTAAGCTTAGTACATACAAAAACAAACATTGGATGAAATAAGATTGTATGATAAAATCGAAAGAACAACCTAGGTACCAAGATTACCATTTTATATCAAGCTACTATATTTGTGAACATGACACCATGAACCATATATAAATTTACGATGTAATATGATCAATTAACTACCATAAATATATTATGAATAAAATAAACTTTTTTTTTCAACTGCTTTAAACTCTTACCCGATAAGTTTGAAAAACAAAACAAATACTTACTCATAATAATATTAAACTAAACCATAACAACTAAAGGTTTACACAGAAGACATTATTTATTTTAAAAACCTTACAAGTTACCTATATGTTCGGTACCATTATGTTAGAAATAAAGGAAATCGTCATCGCCGTACAAATTAAACTCTGACAATTGGTGTAGCCTAAATCGGCGACAGGCGTTTTTTTGGTATTTTTTAGTAGCTGATAATACATTCGAGATAGCCTAAATGGCGATATCACTTAAGTTGGCAGCGCTGGAGAGCAGTCGAATATCCCCTAATCATAAGTATAAAATAAGTGAATACTATAACTTCTTTCGATTTGAACGAAGGCCGATACAAAGTAAGCAAATAGACGGTTAGATCAGATGCATTGTAGTTTGGACTTCTGTAGTCAGGCGCATTGCAACATTCGCAGTCTTCTGTCTCCGTTTGATTACAGTTCGTTACCAGATCCTGCACTTTTCAGATAGACTAGTATCTTTAAAAGAGGGGTTTACCCGGTTTCACTTAAATCCATAATTTGTTTTCCCAGGTGTCGGCTATGCACACGGCATTACCGCAATCAAATCACATTTGCGATAACAGTTGTGCCAAACGTTACGAATCTGTATGGATAACACCGGCTCCGGATCCCATATTCGAAAATATCGCAAATTTTCAACGATTACATGATCACCTCACATGAAAACGAAATCAACAAAAAGACAAACTAATAATTGACGTTGAAAAATGAATAACGTGACTTCGAATAAAAATGTATTTAACCCTCCTGATAGGTGACTAAATCTCACATGACATGGTGGGGTTTGATATACCCCGAAAATAAAATGAAATAAAATTAACTAATTAATACCTTATGACAATTAATTTGAATAAGAAATGTATTGTATTAACTAATAATTAATAGGTTTAAGTAAAACATTTTAATAGGCTTTTAAAAAAATTATCTAAACCTTTTCTTCAACTTATAATCTATTAAATAATCAACTCATAGAAAAAAAGGCATAATACAAGGTGGGTGTGTGATACCTAAACGCGCTTTACTCGCGTGTCGGATGACGGACTGAATGAATTACACTAATCGGAACGGCAATATTGTATTTGCAGCTACTGGGAAAACTAACTCGCGCGTCTTTATAGTTTAGGAATTATTAAGAGTTTTTAACTGCTGGGGTGTGTTATACGGACCCCATCTCGTATACTGAGGGCAAAGTCGGAATTACACCTCAAATCTAAGTTATCAAAGTTCGAAATGACTAAAAACATGGCAATTACATAGGTTAGAATCTAATATTACTTAAGGACCGACAAGTAGTTTCTGTTCACTTTGGAGTTTTCCGAGAAAATATAACCTTTCCAAATTTTGTCTTTGTGGGCTAAGTCACGTACTTCTTAGCGTAGTATATTGTAGGAATTCCGACTGGCTTTTGTAGAGTTTCCGTCTCGTATTTCGCTGCCGAGGCCGCCGGAACGAAATTCTAGCATCTAAACGAATGGTGATAGATAGGCACATGCGTACGCACGCCAAAAAATAATCTATGAAAAAAATATTGACGTATTGACGTTGCTTTCAAGTGTGTATTGAATTTAAATAAGGCCAGTGCCGGATTATTCAATAGGCCAAGTAGATACCGGTTTTTGTGCCCCACGCCAATAAAATCATAATTATTTTAATTGTTTCTAATAGATAGAAAAAATAATTTAATTATAATTCTAAGGAAACGATATTTAATAAACTTTTTGATGCGACTGAATTTATTGTTATAATTTATCGAAAGTTGGGCGCTGCTAGCCTGTGCGATCGTATTTTGTTTAAGTGTGCGCGACCTAATTGTATAGCGTTGACAGAAATGTGTAACGGGCCACTTTGTCGGTGCGATCGTGTTTTATTTACACATACCGGTCTATTGTACACTATATCGTCGTCAGAATGTTTGACAGCCGACTACGTTGGAATCGTTCACGATCGTACCGTACGATCGTGTATGTTTACATCCGAGCGTCTTTGTTATGCGATAGCATTATTAGCATTGGGATCCAGAGTTTTGCAAAGAGATTTCGAAGGCCTAACGGCCTCTAATGGGTTAATAAGGCACTGGATAAGGTAAATCTTAGTTTAATGTATACAATTGAACGTGTAGTTCAAGGAAGCATTGTCTCAGTAAGGATTTCGATATACCAATCACATGGGCGTTTTTATCTTCGGTATTTATAGCCTAAATTTACGGGCTCCCTTTACTAACAAGAACTTTGTTTAAATTTTACAAGTAAAAAATCTCCACAATCTGATTGCTTCTCCGAAAAAAGAAATCGACTCGGACAGAAGACTAGTGATAATAATGGAAATAATATCTACAATAAAGATAATGATTACCGCCCCAAAATCTCCACTGTTTACTTAAGTTTTCTATTTTACAAGCATTAAACGACTAACATAAACAAATATGTGCAGTTGAGGTTCGTAACGTAGATTTTTTAATGAAAACGACGTCGACAAATTAGCTAGGCCGGCACTGAACTTTTTAGTCTTATTACATTCCTTTCGATGCAATCTTTTCTGTGACTGGCGTTTTATTTAATTAGGCCCACATTTACAAGTCATATGAAACGACAATTTTAATCATTTGGTAGATTTCAATTTATTATTAATTATAATAATAATAATAATAATAATAATAATTAAACGCTTTATTTGCTTTAACAAAACGGCGAGCTTATTGCCTAAAAGCAATATCTTACAGCCTAAATTGCCTAAAAGCAATTATCACTATATTACGGAGACAAAGCTAATTCGTGACAATACAGCCTAATGCGTCTATATTTATTTATTAAATTATTTATTTTAATTGTCGGGAAACATACAGGGCTACATTAATTATGACTAATTATCTTAATACAGTATATCGCTGGTCAATTAATTTTTTCCTAAATCATTTTCTTATAAGGTAAATCAAAAATTGCATTTCACTAAATGAAATTAAACTACTATCGAACTATTGCAAGGATAGAAAAGGAGAGGGATGGGATATATGTAGGATAGGATACAGGTATTCAAATTATATTCTTTGCTATTCTCATTTTCGCTCTGTGTGTTTTGAAACAATTTGTATGTGTATATTATATACTCACTTCCTAGACGCATAGTGAGCTAAGGAAAACCTCGTTGAATTTAAGTTAAATCAAGTTAGAAAGGTTGATATCTTCGAATCGACTATAATATGTGGTAATCAAGCAGTGCATAACAGAGTTTTGGGCGTAACTAGTGTTCACACGAGGGATTTCGAACGTACGAGGAGAGCGAGCCATTCGTGGCGAAACCAAAAACGACAGTTTCTTTACCCGACAATGACAGTTTCTATACCCGCAGAGACGTCGTCGGCGTTTACTTGTGACGTCGACGGCGTATGAGACGTCACAATAAAACCACATCCTGCTCGACAAACACGTACACACATGATCAATCCGTTTTAGCTAAAACATTGGCCACCTATTATTGGACACATAGGTATTATATTACATAGATTGTTCAACTCAATTGTACATTTTGACAACCTTTCTGGACGGGCTTTTTTTTATAAGGGACTGATTATATCAACTTATATCAATTATATTAGGACTAACTATGAAATCCCAATAATTTAACCAGCGATAAAAATAATACAATTCTATTATTAATGCCATGGCATTTTTTTCTATATAGACTGATAACATCATAGAAATAAAACGGAGAGATAGAATGCCATCTATTATTATTATTAATATCAATAATAATAAAACGCTTTATTTGCTTTGTCAATGGGCAAGCTTATTGCCTAAAAGCAATATCTTACAGCTAACCTTAATTCATCTGAACATTAAATTGCGTAATTTTTACCTGTGTACCAAAATAAAATTTTACATTTTGATCTAAATTAAAAAAAAAATAAAAACACTTTTATGCAGCTATACCCCGATACCGAAATACAAAATTATTATTGAAACAGTTAAATTACAACAGAAAATTCGAATAAAATGATTACATTAGTTAACATAAACATTTCTATTTAGTCTACCAATATTAAATAATAAAATAAAATAAAATATTGATATTAAAAAAAACAACGCAACATATATAACATTTATGAAATAAGAATAGTCATCGTCTACGTAGCCTTAAAAAATGTTACATATAGCGACTTCTTTAAAAGAACCTGCCACATGGATAGTAGTGGAAGTCTTTTTCTGTTTAGCTTTCTGTTTGTCTTAAGTGTTTATGCGTGTTTTTGAGTGTCTTTGTGGAAAGTGTTATAGTTTTCGCCATATTGTATGGGAAAGTTAGTCCGAGTCGTGTAAGTCAGTTTACTTTTAAGGTGGCGTAATCACAATCTAGATATTTTCTACTAAGAACGCCTTACATTGTAATAATAATCTACGGACAGCATCATCATAACCCACACAAATTCGGCAATTCGAATGTTAAAAACTAATACATAGATATGCAGACATTATTTTATTAGTATTACCATTAATAACATTTACAATTGTAAATGATTAAATTCTTCATTCTATTCCCAATCAAAACAAACGTTTATTCATAAAAAAAGTACCTATATGTATTATTTATAGAATCAAATCGAGTTTCATTGAGCTGGAAAATATTTAATTGATATAATAATGGTTATTGTCAGATGGATAAATGCATACAAATAAAACATGTAGGTAAAATCGGTTATTATATTGTGTTTCTATGATAAAACCGTAATGAAAAAAATAAAAAGAATATTGAAGAATGGTGGTCCCGTGATAATCTTATCCTTTTCTCTAATAATGAATTCCGCCTTCAAAAGTCGAGGTCGTAATCCTGAATCCCGACACGTGAGATCAAACGTTCGATGCGGGGACATCTTTTATGCATGCTTATCACGGCACAAAGAGTTTAAAGCCCGGACTACACGGTTCGTGATTCGCCGGATCGACAAACGGATCTATTTCAATTTCGGAAATATTTATCCTGAATCTTGGTAAATATGGTCAAATACAATGGCTCGGTTACGCTATCTGGCTGCAGAATGTTAAGCCGGATACGGCTCCCGGCACCCGGACCAAGTTCAAATATATCCTCCTCGGAAGAAACGATACTTGCAGAAAACTTCAGACATGGAAAAATACATTTGGAAACATCATCAGTGTCAGTAAAATCTTCCGCGTCATTGCGCATTAAAATGTGAAAAAGAAATAATTTACTCACTGAGGTGATTAAATTACTTATTTTTCTCGGAGTATTTCAGTGAAAATTTTAGTTTTGTCCTCATGCTAGAGTTAGAGTAGCTAGAAACATGCCGCAAAGTCAATAAGCTTTTCGTAAAGTTATACGAGTTTCAATTTGTTATAAAATAATGCATTTTAGTTATAGTCCAAATTTCTTTTGAGAATTATTTCCCAATGATGATAAACTTGACGAATTGATCAAAAATTTTATCAAAGAAATAATCAAATGAAATGAAAGAATTCAAATCAATTATTTTCATTTCTGTTTCAATTTCATTGTTAAGTAATTAAGTATAATGTGGTTATTAAAATCGAGACTAAAACTAGGGGGACAGCTAGGCGGTTAGACACGATTTTGTTTTTTTTTTTAATATTGATTTTGACAAATCCGTTGACTCATCCTCTATGTTTTCAATATATTGAAAGATTATTCGATTTATTTTCCTAATTGAGTGCTGCAGTAATTGAATGCAATATAATTTTCAAAAAGTATCCAACCATATCTTTTCTCGTAAACAAATAAATCACGGAAAGCATGCTTCGGTGCAAGGAGATGTGTAAGGTTATGCGTATTTATGATTATTTTCAGGCCCGCTATAAAGGGCAGTCTCTGGCAATCGGTCGATGTGTGAAGAAGTGTTGTTAGCGTCGCGTCGTTCGAATGTCAACGATAGAAAGACTTATTGTATTAAATTGTATTAGCAGCTTGACAATACTCTGAGTGGAACCCATTCACAAGATCCCTCGGGGATGACGTCATAATCTCCGTCATAATCCGTCATATCTCAAGGATACAGGAATTGTACAATCTCATCCAAGCCATTCATGATGGCCGCAAATCATTGAACAGCAGAATCATTGAATCACTGAACGGCAGATGGCCGCAAAGCATTGAACAGCAAACCACGTCCCGGTAGGTGATCAACAAGCCATAATGGCAGTATCATTGACCAAATGTGAACCTCATTCAATTAGAGCTGTCAACTATAATGGACGAACTCCTCGCCACAGGAAATTTTACCGATATTAGACCGTTCTATCTCCCGTGAGGTAAGCGCAGAATACTTGGGACGAAAAACAATCCACTCTCTAGACCAGTGATTCCCAAAGTGGTCCAGGTGGACGGGGGTCTACGGAAGACTCGACGGGGGTCTACGATGGCGTGAAAAATATGGTATAAATGTATGGGAATATGGTAAAATGTAGCAGCAGGGGGTCCACCAAAACAAGTAAAATTTTGAAAGTGGTCTACGAGAAAAATAAGTCTGGGAACCTCTGGTCTCGACTCTAGTTAAACCACCTGCCCGTCAGAGGCCATCGCCTTACGGCGAGGCACCTGGAAAATCAGCATTCATTCTATTCAGTTAAAAAAACAGCAATCGTTCTGAACGCTTTTTCGGTTATTTTCCGGAGAGTGTAGTTCAGGCCTTAGATACAGAGCATGTATATATCTGCTTCCTATGTTTATATTCGCGGATGGGCCAATCATTCCTACTTCCTTCACATTGCCAATTTTCTACCTTTCCCCACAAGTCGACATATTTGTGACGTTTTATGAAAGACTTCTTCGTGCTCATTTTACTAGATGTTCTAGCGGCTCTAGTCGTTTCAAAGTAAATGTTATATAGTTATAATATACTTCCTAATATGATATAATATACTTCCTAATTGATAATTTACTTCCTGATGGGATTTTCACTGGGTTACTGCAATACAAACATTCTCGAAATGCTTTGTATATCCTAATATTAAATTCTTGATCTATATTGCTCGCAGTTTCCAAGATAAGGAATATGATGATTTGGGTCACTCACTTGGGCCACAGTATTTTACTGGGATAAAATTGAGATACATAAAAAAAATGATTTTTTATACAATTCAATTACAACTTTTCGAAGTACTCTCGATCAGTTTCTATATGCGAGCTCATTCGCCTAAATCAAGATTTGTAACACTCGTGGAAGTCTTGGTGGGAATGGCTTTGTGAGGCGATGCATTGTCGTGGTGGAAAAAAATCACTGTCAATAGTCAATAGTCTTTTATTCATCCCAAATTGCAAATACAGTTGGATATGTCATAATCTAACTGTTTAAAACACAATGATCATACTCGTAATATAACAAATATATTTTTTTTCAGACCAGTAAAAATGATACTAAAAATAACTAAAAATCTGACGAAATAAAAGATAAATGCTCAATAATGTCATACGTAAAACGAGAATAATTATAATGAATAATCAAATATTATCAAATTAATACTACGAGGTTTACCTCCTATGTTTTAACATAAGAAAATAGATGTATCTTAGAGGTATGATATTATTTTCCATAATAAATACGTACCTATATGAAAGGTATTATAATATTTCCTCGAGGTCGTTTATCTCATGAATAGCATTTGTGGTGAGCCAGTGTTTAACTCTGTATTCGAATATTTTTCGTTCTAAATCTCGTATTGTCATTGGCAGGTTAGAGTTTGAGAGTCCTTAGTATTGAACTTGATAAAGACAAATGGCAAGCAGTCTCCACTGTGTCTCTTGGCATCTTCTAGACAAGTTTAACTATCTTCTAACGAAACTGTCGCCAAATGGGCACATGCAGAAAAAAATATCGCTACCATTTTCTTGCCTATGCTGTATTCACGTTACACTTACCTCGAAGATCCATATTGATATACCCAGGTCTCAGGGAGCGAATGGGCCCTGTTGCAGTTAGGCCACTAAGACCCATGTGTAAGGGCCGGCCAAACGCACAAGTCAACACCTATCCGGCAGCCTCCAAGCAGAAGTATGAGCCCGGGTAGAACTTGGGCCTATGGGTAAGTCTCCCTTAGGAGTCAACCTGCGGGCGCTTTTGAACGGTTTGCGCACCGTGCGGGGTCAGCCAATCGATTGTGCATTCCGACTGACTGGCATTTTGAAAAAGGCATATTTTTCAGATATTACATAATTAATTATTAATTAATTAAACAACATGATAATATACAAAGTGCAACAGCTTAAACTAATCAAATTTAGGTTGGTTTTTTATTTTTTTTGTTAAACAATTTCAAGTTACTTATGGCTAAAAACAGTTTTTTATGTCTCCTGGAAAATTTAATTCGTGCCTCAGATGCCCTTTTTGGTATGACCGATTCAATTAATATAAGACCCTTCCGCTATTCTTCTAATAATATACTTCAGGAATTTCAAGTTCTAAACATCCGTCAAATATAATGCTAAAGTTGATAGTTTATTTCAAATTAATCATATGTAGATGTCATTACTTTTACAAAAATAATATATTAGGCACTCAATACTACAGTAACTTAAATTACATAACTAAACATTAAATCAAATTATCGTAGCTATAGAATATATTATCTATGAGAATAATTTAATTGGCCTTCAATACTCATTTTTCAATGTGTACCTATATATGATTAACTAGCTGTAAGTTTTCCTAAGAATGAAAATAAAATAAAATATCAAAGTTTTCAAATGCCTGAATGTATTATTGCAAACGTATTATTTGCTGCAGACTTTAAAAAAATCGTTTAATCGACTGGATATCATGAGTCGAATTACGTCGGCCAAGCTCTTTATCAAATTTCAATTAGGTTTTCTTCACGATATTTTTATCGCAAAAAGAAAACATCGTTCATTCACTCCACAGATAGTACATTTTAATAATACCCTCTCACATTGAAATGTCAATAAACCGATTATTTTTAACCATTAGATTCCCGTAAAGACTGGTAATGTTAAAGTCATGAATAAATGGGAAACCATGGGAATAAATCGAGTCAAAAAACAATCAAGAGCTTGTTATATGAATTCCAAAGAGCTTTGCAAAATCCTCAGTCTGGTTTGTTTTTGCACGTCTGTAAGCATTCTGGGTACCTCATTCCCGCGTTTGTTTGAACGCCCCTTATAGGTAGACGATGTAAAATATGCTCAATATATGCTAGCGAGGGCTAATGAAAATAACCAGAACAAGTTTTCCTATATATAATAGAAATACAATATAACTCCAATACAAATATACCCAATAGTCAGCACTAATATTAATAACAAATAAAGAGTATTGACTATACAACGAAATATATACAAATATCAAGACAATTTTTGAGAAAATTTTTGCTTGTAACAATTGTGTTTGTACTTACCAGATTTCTGTCTGGATATCCAATGATAAATGGTAGTCTGGCTTCTGAAAGTGATCGAGTTTTGCGGGAATGTGGAGTTAAAGCCAGGACGGAAAAAGGAAAATAATTACGAAAAAATAATATAGATATCTACATATGTGACTACATAGTGCGATTTGCGAATAACGAATAAGTTAATTGTGTGCATAACGTAGACAAGTGACGTTTTGTCAATAGCTTTTTTTTTAATATCGAGATAATTATTTTATTTTCACTGTCGTAATTTTTAGATTAAATATTTTTTTTACCAATAACTAGCCCGATTTTCAGATGTTCGCCTATATTTTCAATTTCAGATTTCCGGTATAAAAAACCACTCCCATAGGACAGGATAGTGGTGTCTGTATATGTGTGTGTATATATATATATATATACATACACACACATATACAGATATGGATATATATAATTATACAGTGTGTGGATATATAAATATACAGTGTGTGGATATATATAATTACATTGCAATACAGTGTGACCAGGTTACGTTAAAGTTGTTATTTAGGTTACCTACCTCAGATTCCACAGTCGCGACCTAAAAAAAGTGTTTGCGGCTACAAAGTCTCTTAACCCGTAGGACGCCAACAGTGCCTATAGGCACTTTGCGTCGTTTGACCAATCCGCGCGTAACCGTTTCGGCCGGCTCCCATATATATTATATACATATTTATTATTAGCCCATACATTTATACACGAATAACAAAATTAATTACTAGGTAATAAGAGGGAGTTCATGAAAAACCGATATTGTTAGTATTTATGTACAAAATCACCCAAAAAGTTTCTGCGCAGTTTTTTGCGCGCAAAGGCTGGCCATATAACATTTATTAGGTTACCTTTTCAGTCTCGAGCAATTAATAGGTAACCTTTCTGGCCCTCTCCGGATATATACATTCTGCTGTCGTCATGAGGCCACACTAAAAGGAAATACTGTTAATTATCGCGATGATGGACGTTTAGTGTAGCTACGACTTAACATTGCCGTTTGGCGTTAGGCGAAAGCTCGGGTGGCGGTACACCAAAGAGATTTAATCGTGAGCGCGACGGGATTGCACGTGTTTGTCTTCGGTAATATATGGAGTGGACTAACGGGAGAGTCATGTTTCTCAAAATTCTGCAAACAGAGCCATGTTTGTGGGATCCGAGACACAAAAGTTACAAGAATCGTGCATCACAAAATGTTGCTTGGCGACGAATAATGGAATTATTACCATTTAAAACAACAGTCGAAGAAATTAAAAAGAAAAAGGAAACCAGGAAGAAGGGTTATTATAGAACCTATCTAAACAAATCTAAACATCTTCTTTATCTTTGTGTTCTTTTTTCCTTCATTCGGTAATGATAAAATATGTTTATATAATTAAAAAATATACGTTTAAATTTACACGTTTCCGTTTAAATTAACAAGTTTCCAAATATGACGGTGTTTGTACACAAATAGTTGACGCTATTGCGATCAACTTTTCTCAAAAATGAAGTTCATGAAATCCAAAACCAGGACACGAATTAGCGACGAGCACTTGGAAAAGACCTTGCGAGTTTCAACGTCCAAAATATCTCCAAATATTGTCCATCCTATCTCAAACAAAAAGGCGCAATCATCGCAATTAACTTGGTGTTTCGTTTTTTTAAATGTTTATTAAATTCATTTACATTTTGTATATTTACGTATTTTATAAAGGAGATATTAAAATTCAAAGACAGAAAAACTAATTACTAATTACCTTGCATTTTGGTTATTTTGGTGCTCTGGCCTGAGTAATTTTTCTAATTTCCAATCCGGCCAACAGTCTGATGGAAGTTGCACATGCCTGCTCTAGACCAGGGTTTTTTCAATCTTATATCCACACGTACCACTATATAATTTCCCAGACGAGTGTGAACCTCTTAAAAAAATCTAGCTATAGCAGATAGTGTAGGTGTTGGTTGACTTGAAGATATAGTTATGTAGCAATAAGTCCACCATTGTACCTTGTTTTTATTGTCCAATATAGAGATTTTTCATTTCATTCAGATAGTAAGGGTTGTTCTTTAAATAACAGAAGAACAGTCATGAAAGCAATAATATGTTGTTAATTAATGTTATTGGTGGATTACTTCTTGTCGCAAATTGAGCCTTTTTAGGAGTAATTTTGTGTAATTTCTATCCTCATTCTGGTTCAGGATCAAAGGGATTTCTGAATTTCGTTTTTATTTTTCCCAGGTGGCATACTCTCCCACTCTCGCATAATTAATTGTCACGAAGGGCAAAAGGTGATTCGCCGTTTTGCGCGAGAGTTCGGGATATTCTTATTGTTCTGCTGCTCAAAAAACATTTATATACATCTTTTTAAAACAAGCTTGAAAGGTTGGATCTGTGGAATTTCCAATAATAATTTCTGTCTCTCCATCATGTGTGTCGCCAGCCAGTCAGTCGCCAATCTTGTCGCGATCGCGTAAATCTTGTCGCGAACCCCCTACGATCAACTGGCGAACCCCCTAGGGGTTCGCGTACCCCACTTTGAGATACGCTGTTCCAGACGATCAAAATTACTTGTGAAGCACGTATTTTTTTCGTACTTGATAAGCAATTGTGACCATCTACAAACTAAGCTTGATGGCTTGAAAGCAAACTACGTGCTGAGGACAATGCTTGATGAAAAATTATATTTATGCAATGCAACTTACGTCGAGTGGTCTTGAACCTTCCGTATTTTCGGTATTTTTACCGATATGGGTCTGTCCTACCGAAATACCGAAATGTAACGATTTTCCCCTGATTTCTGAGAATTCATGGAATTTTAAGATTAGATTTTTTATTAGATTAAAAAAAATGTGCTTGTCAGATCCGACGCGTGACGCGTGACCCTTTAAGTGCCATTGTCATTGAATATGAAATATGCAAAGCGGACAAATTGATTGATTGATTGATTGATAGATTGATTGACCGATTGATCGATCGATCGATTGATCGATCAATCATCAACCATAAATCATCAATCATCATCATCAATCAATCAATTATTAGTCAATCAATCATCATTCAAACAATCATCATCAATCAGTAGTCATTATTCAATCGTCATCAATCAATCGGTATCAATCAATCATCACCATCATCAATTATAAATCAATCGACCATCAATCACCAATCAATCAATTACGTCTAATTAACGTGACTCACTGGTATAAAACTGCATAATTAGGATTTTTTTGTAAATATAAAAAATGTATATACATAATATATTTGGCACATATCCTGCAGTTTGCGATCCCCTTCCAGCCTCGCGCTGCTCTGGCGAAAGAGTGTAAACATGCTTGACAAGCATGCTTATTGTGTCATTAAGCCACGTCAAGCGTTTCTTGACAGTACGCAAGTGCTTGACAAGCAATTTCGATCGTCTAGGAAGCCCTACCGCGTAATTTATGTAAGAATATTAGCGACTGATAAACACCACAAAGCACTTTCCCATGCCTACGTGGGGACACTTTTTAGCGGATCGCCAACGAAACATCGCGGTCTCGTGACGTTTGATGTTTTTTACCGAAAAGGGGGTGTCCCACACGTGACGCGCAGAAAAGCGAAGAAAACGCTTAGTCAAATAACACTCCGATATGCGCGTTCTCTTAGAGTAAAAGCTCCCCTTCCGACGTCGAATAAACGATACTCATCCGCTTAGCATAACGCCGGATCGTGTGATAAAGTGCGAATACCCCGGACTATTTTATTTCGACATGATATATGGTCATGCAGATATTGTAGGAAGATATCCTAAAAATTTGAGCAAAGACACCATAATGTGACATCGCGAAATATACAAGATTATACTACATTGTAACATTTCGCAAGATAGGAAAGAAATCTGTGATTTTAATGATTTTTTGTATTTTTAAGACTCGCTGCCTTTATCCGATTGTTTAGACAGAATGGCGGTGTCGACTACAACGGGCGAACCCGTCATAGGCTGGTATAACGATATAGATCGTTCTTTCACCGTGGGATGAGCGTAGAAGACTTGGGGACAAGACAATCTACTGTCTAGTTCACCAGCAACCCGTTAGAGTCCAACGCCTTGCGGCGAGGCACCGGGAAGGGTAAAAGCAGTCAGCCTCACCCCTAACTACCAGTTTTGGCAGGATATCTCCGTCTGGATAATACCTTCAGGATACCTCCGTCCTCCCGACTGGTTACGGGTACAAAGTCGCTTACGCAACCTCTACCTGTTGTATTACAGCTGTAACTCAGTTTGAATTTATCGCGGACCTGGGCGCTCTTTACCCGTAGTGCCACACGGGATCGAGTGGCCCAAGGTCATTTCAAGAGTGGCATGACAACAGGTCAACATGCACCCCCGCTGCTTAGGATACAGTGTATTTTCATAGTTTCCAGACCCCTTCGGCAATGTACAATCGAATGTACAATCGATTGGCTTCGCAGACCGGTACGCAAACCTTCTAGTGGCGCCGGGATGCAATCCCGCCGGGAGAAACCGGTCCACCAGCTCTGAGGCCTGAGTCACGGGAATCTCACCCGGGGTAGCCTTCCACTCGAGGAGGCTTCTGAATAGGAGCTGAATCGTGAGTTGAGCCGATCCGAGAACAAAAGAATCTTGTGGCCCAAGCTGCACGAAACCATTCACAATCAAAGATTGTTTAGATAGATTTTTTCATGCAATTACACCAATCGTAGGGGGGGGGGGGGTAGCACAAATAAAATTTAAACCCCGAAAAATAACGGCCACCCACATTTATTTATACAAGGCAAAATAGCCTGAAAAAGGGTCCAGGAAAGGTAATCTGAAATTTGTAATAACCGTCATGACAACCTATGTTTGGTAGCGGATGTTGCCCCAGAGAAGAAGATAGATGGAGTAATTGGAAGTAGAGCAGAAATAGAACGCGTCCAAAAACGATACATAGATGGATGCGAAACAAATTTTAAAGAGGAATTTCTCTCGAGGATTATCCTGCCAGAAAGGAAACCTATAGCTTGTTGATCTGGCGGTTGTGAACTTGCTGTTCATTCACCCACAGTCTGGGTTACGCAGTTACTTTAATTAAAATATTTATCAACTATTAAAGCCTGACACAGACGATACAAGCTCACGTTTGACAAGGAAGCTGCGTGGCTTGATGTAGCGATGCGGCCACATATTGCTAGCTGAACTAGGCCAAGTAAATGTCCATTTCGCCTCGACTGCCTTAGAGAGTGCACGTGTTTAAGTGCACGTAGTAAAGCGCTTGCGACGGTTTGGGTACGGTTTGTGAGGGAGAGAAGGGTGGAAGCGGGCGAGCGGGGAGGAGACGTAGTTGCCGTGGCCACTATTGTACACAGCTTCGCTCGGGCAGCGCATCCGCGGCGAACCACGCATGTGCCTCTGACGTCACAGAGCTACGTATCCGTGCCTGTCGTGCGCGTGGCCCACTATGTGTTGATTTGTATGGCAGCTCGTATTGAACAAAGCTAAAGCCACGTGTGAAACGTAGTCGTGTGCAGCAGTCTGTGACCGGCTTAACGCTCTCTATTTGCCAAAACCAATTAATGAGATAATTTATTTGCTATCTAGCTTGCTATGATATCACGAAGCTTAGGAAGTCTTAGTTTAAGCGGCTCGCATCCACAAATATCACTGGTAGAAGGCGAAAGAGGCCGATGAGATGGTAAATCTGCCCCTATTTCATAAAACTAGGCGGAAAGTTGCCTTCCCGAATATATTTCTCACTAAACAAAGTTATCTGAAAACGTCTATTGTACCTACGTATATTCTCCAAAAAAGGCGAATAATAGATGATTGATTACCCGTCAGGACAATTTTTTATTGAGTTTTTATTAATTCTCCTAAATATCATGAAAAAATGCATTTACAGCAACATAGCATACAACGTTCGCTTTATCGCTCCATTTTTCGTAGAATACTTAGAGCAGGCCTTATTCATTCCTTCAATTTGTACGGTGTTCTGCTAAGCATAATCAATGTCTGAATTCTAACTAAAAGCCGACATTTATTTTACTGTATTGCCAATTTTATTTTGTTGATAGCTAATGCGATGTAGAATAATTTGTGGCAATAAAAATCCAGTATGGAACTTATTTTAAGAATGTTGACATTGTAAAATTGCATATAAAAAGTATTTTTACCTAACACTTTCTTATTTTTAATTGATAGTAGCTGGGGATTTAGTGCAACAGTTTGTATGGGAACCCTGCATTTTGTGATTAAAGGCTCATACTTGGCACAATTGTTCCTTAGGTGGTCCTGAGTGGATTTAAATCGGGAGCCATCGGGGGCCACCCCGCGGGTGGCGGGGGGAAGGGGTGGGAATTTGATTCCGCCGCGCGTCACTTTGAGCCCTATATCTCTCGGACTATAGGTACTAGGGCAAGTGGGACATCATTTTCGGGTAACTCAATGATAACGAATTCATTTTTGGAAGAAAAAAAATACCAGTCCATAGAAAAAATACGAAATAATTGGTAACATCCAAAAATCATTCGCATCTTTTTTTTACATATTCAAAGTTTACTTTTTAACCATAAGAGTTATCAGTATTTAAAAAATATATGCCGTAAGCCACACTTATCTTAATTACCACAGTATATATTTTATTAGACTTCCATAGTAAAAAGTGAGTGAAAAAAATATAATTCATCGCACGGCAGACCGGTGTATTACGCCTGCTAAGTAGATACGGGCATCGAGCGAAGTTAGATAAGTACGTATAGGATTATTTAGTTTCTGCGATAGGTTAGTGTATTAAAAATAACAGGTATAATAGTAATAATTAGTATGATAATTATATTATTATTGTTTTTTTCTATTTAATAAAAATAATTCATCATTCACACACCGTACCTAACTGAGTGGGTGGACCTTTTGGTCGACCCACTCAGTTCAGTAGTAAACAGTGAAAGAATTTGTCTGCCGCGCGGAGAATTATTAAAGCATTTTGAAAATGTGTAATTTCTGGATCGAAAATGCTATCGCAAGCTTACGGGGATGGCTATGGACAAAGCACATGAGCAAATGAATGCCATATTAAAAGGAGAGGTAGGTAGGACCTATTTTTACTCTTGCGTTCATCTTTACGCTAAATAGTTTGTGATTACTTCTTCATTATACAACATAATATTATTTTACACATCACAGAATTGATTGGTTTGACTGAAAACCCTGACCAGGTGGCTTCTCGCTGAACCTGAATTGGTAGATACCGTTTACAGTTTTGAGCAGGATGTTTTGTATTTTGTTACGGAGAACAGCGCAACAGAAGAATTCGGCAGCCATCTTTCTAATACTGCCGCAAATAAGAAGAACTTTATTCTAGACCTGCAATCACCGGTAGCTACAATAAATACACCAGGAAATCTTTTTGTCGAACAGTGTCCAGACTTCTATGTACTGAAGTTGTAAATGCAGTATTCGAGATAGAAAAAGTGGCAAAGAGTTATTGATCTTATAAAGCTATTGCTCTTAAATACATAACATTTGTGAAGGAAGATTACACCCAAACTCTAAAAAAAAGTTTACTGGATCCAACCAAACTTAGTAATATATCCTTATACAACAAGTATATACACAATATAAATATAGAAGTTATTAAAACACATAAAAAAGAGTGAGAGCAAAACGAAAGTAAAGATAAGAGGCCTTGAGAATGACTAGATACAGTCTATTAAGCAAACTTTATTTTGCAACCTGTGAGCACAGAGTAGAAGATCTCAATTCATTCTTGGCGCAAGAAAACCAAGCCAGTCCTCTAGCACTTTCTTTGTTCTTTGCGATCTGGAACAAGGTCAGACCTACTAAAATCGATTACCAGTATTTTTGGAACTGCAACCGTTCCAAACGCCCCACAAGTCTCAGCGAAAATTCTAGATGGATCTGTATTAGTACACATACTGAGTTCTGGCCATAGAAAGACTATGGAGAATAGGTACACCAGTATGTATACCATTTCTTTGCAAAGAACGTACAGGGTTCCAAAATTAAATATGGTTTGGGACATAACAACGAAAGCATAAAAAATATTAACAGAGGAAAACGTTCAAAGAACACGGGTCACTGTTACGACAAAACTACCTAAAATTTAGGCCAATTTGATGATGAACAATTGTTTAAGGAAGGATTGTTTGCTCTGATAACAGCAAGGAAGTTTGCAACATAAATGGACCAAATATTTTAACCAATATCACGTGACACAACGCGTACGTTTCTTCGTAGTTACTTGATACGTAACCACGAAGAATGATACTGACACTGTCGCTCATGGCTTGACAAAAATTATGCTACTGACTATGGATACTGACTTCGCAGACCAGCAGCAGAAGTGCAAATTACCACAATTACACAGCTTGAGGAGCTGTGAGTGCACAAAGGTACTGGGAAACACCACCAGTATCTCTCTGCTGTTATGATATTGCGATTGCCTTAGGTAGAAACTATAATGTTTGTTTTATATTAAGTAAGTATAGATAGGATATATTAAGTCTATAACATACATAACATTTACGTCGTGTCCAATTGGTGGCTGAAAACCACTCTTGAAGGTGGCAAAATATTTGTATTAGGTAGTCTAATTACTTCTCTAATCTTTACTTAACATACATTATGTGGGTTGTTAAGAATTTAGCTATTAGATTGGAGAAATAGTATCTCAGAAACTTTGGAACCTACTAAAAGTTATTTATTGTAAAATCTTATTACAAAACAAAATGAATGCTTATTTATTAAAAGAGTTAATATTTTGAATGGGTACCTACCTACTAATAGTTACTCATCATACTAACTAAAATAGTCAGTAAAAAGGTAAATAATCAACATAGACGCCTAATAATTGAAATAGTCAATAATTCGAATAGGTTTGAATACAAAGTAGTCAGTAAAGTGTTAAATAATAAGATTAAAGTTTATCATTTAAAAACTAAAAGTACAAATTCATCATCTAAATTGGTATAAAATTTGTAAAGTCATAGCCCATACATTTTTCACTTATAGGGCCACGAAGAGCGAGGGTGTTGTTTTGTTTTTTTGTTTTTTTTGTTGTGTTTTTTTTTCATGTTTCACCTAAAATTAAATGAGAAATTTGAAAATGGACATTCGAAAGAATAGCCTTTTTTCAGTGTTTTAATAGTTTTTTCTAGCAATTAAGTAAGTATGGGTAGGTATATTTTTGTATCATATATACTACTAATTATTATTTTTCCAACGAAGTGGTAGGGATTGCAGGCAAATTAATACTTAGGTATTTAAGGTATGTAAGCACAAATATCAGTTAGGTACGGTGTGTGAATGATGAATTATTTTTATTAAATAGAAAAAAAACAATAATAATATAGTTATAATAATAATAATAACGATTTTACTTCTTGTTTTTAACTCACTGGCCTATCGCAGAAACTAAATAATCCGATAAGTACTTATCTTACTTGGATCGATGCCCGTCTCTACGTAACGAACGTAATACGCCGGTCTGCCGTGCGATGAGTTATATTTTTTTTCACTCACATTTTGCAATACCAGTCCAATAAAAAGCATATGCCTGTAATTGAGATAAGTGTGGCTTTCAGAATATATTTTTTGCCGACCGATATCTCCTATGGTTAAAAAGTAAACTTCGTATAAGTAAAAAAAAGATGTTAACGATTTTTGGATCTTACCAATTATTTCATATTTTTTCTATGGATAGGTATTTTTTTTCTTCTCAAAATGAATTTGTCGTTACTGAATTATATGAAAATGATATTCTACTTTCCCTGGTACCTATAGTCTGAGAGATTTAGGGCTCAAAGTGACGCGCGGCGGAATCAAATTTCCACCCCCTTCCCCCGCCACCCCCGGGGTGGTCGCCGATGGCTCCCGGTCTAAATCCACTCAGGACCACCTATGGAACAATTGTGCCAAGTATGAGCCTTTAATCACAAAATGCAGGGTACATCGCACTAAATCCCCAGCTATAGTGTGTTTTTAAGTATATAAGTTAAAATTTAAATATAACTCAAATGGGTGTAGGGGCACGTTGGATGTAAGATGTAATTTCTCTATTGGGCCGTCTCAAAATAATGTCGTCAGCATTCGCTATGGTGATAACGTGTTTGAAAATGTTGTTCATACTAAATTTCTAGGCATCCATAGCGAGAGCAATCTGCAATGGTCAACTCACATATCAAAAACATCATGTATACAACACAATATATCGCGACTACTTCAATTAAATCGGGTATTCATTCGCATAGTACGCGAAAGAAAGAGGAATTGCTTTATTTCAAAGTACAAGTGAGTAAGGTTCGAAATATCGTTCTATGTCAATCTACCCTTTTACAATAAATTGCCATTTTATATCACTTTATATCATTCCTGGAGCCATTTTATATCATTAATTTTATATCACGATGATGGAAATAGAACACGTATTACGGAAGTCCCCAAACTCGAATGGTACACCTGTCGTGATTGGGATGAGTTTAATCGGTGAGTAGTTTCAATAAATCTGATGTCACTTACCACGTGATGGATGCGGAAGGTGTTCCTATAAAGGATCTCTTCACTAGTTAATAGTAGACTCTTTGTTTTTTGGTCAATTTTATGTAGTTCTTTCGGCGGAAGAATTTCGATAAAATTAAAGCTTATTTCAAAAAGATAAATGATGTAAAATAATTTAATAAAAATTGTTAAAAAACCTAATAACATAAGTTTCCAAAAAGGAGTGATTAAATTGGATACAAACAAAATTAAGTGGTACGTGTTTGACCTTTCGGAATCCAGTCATTCCACGCAAAATTTTCGAAGCCCTCGAAAATTTGTTTGTAGAAGTTGTGTGCAAGAGTACTAATATATACCGGGGGCTTATTTAATGACAGGCTTCAATGACAGGCTTTACTGCAGTGGAGGAAGAAGTAGAGCATATAATTGTATTATAGTGTTATTTATTTATTATTATATATTATTCAATCTTAATTAAGTACATTCATTAATTATAATAAATTAATAGTTAAAAAACACTATAAACACGCTTTTGGGCTATGATACGATATTCACATACAGACGGTTATGATACGATATTCCATCATTTATTGCCAGTGCCTATCGTCCGGATTTATCATCAGACCTTGAAATCTAATCGGGGTCAAAGTTCATTCCAAGACTTTTCTGACAAGTCCAAGTACAGCTATGATACGATGTTCCACCATGAAGTTCCAGTTCATATCTTCCGACTCCATCATCAGATCAGTTCGACAGTACCATATTATTGTATTGTCATCAGAACTACATACAGCTGCCAATTTTCATGACGCTACGATCCTTGGAAGATGCTTAAATTAGTTACCTTAGATTCCATTACATAGTTAGTAACGTACAGGTCGACCTAATAAAAGCGTGTTAAAAATAAAAAGTTTTTTACGTTAATTAGGCTAATAGTTACATAAGTTGTATTACTTATTTTAATCATTTACTCTGACCCGGCTAGATACGGGACAGTTTAGTCCTAGTTAGGTGGGCAATGAGCATTAGCTGCATTTCGGTGTTCAATTTTTCCGAGTTACTTATAACATAGATAACAATGGGGCTAAATGTACAAAAAATAAATAATTAAAGTATTAAACCGTAATTGTATAAATACGAATATAATACGGATAATACGAAAAACGCCGATCGGCGGACGTGGCCACCCAGGTGTTAAATAACAGGTTATTAAATTTATTTTATAATAGTGATAAATAGAAGAAATGAAATGTCATAAATTTATCATTATGAGTGGAAATTTAAAATAATCTTCACACGCTTTGGCAGTATTCGATTGAACTCTATTGGGGGCGAACGTACCTAAGCAAATGTTCCAATTTTTTGAGGCCAAATTAAATATCCGCGTGCGATATTGCGCGGGTGCTCATGCAGGAAGTGTACGCATGTCACGTCTCTACACCGGATTCAACTCGGATGAGATTCCTGAATAAAAACAGATGAGAAATATTCCGCAGAAGCGTCAGCGGCATCGGCACCAGAGTACCTATTGTATGTACTATGTAGTACATCCAGAAACGAGAATTTTCCTCTACAATTTAATCATCAATACTATTAACATAATAATCATAAGCCATTCTAATACTAGATTAGATACTAGACCGTAATTCAACAAACTTATCTCTATTAGAAAGTGAATGGTCCCTTTTCTATCATTTATGGTTGTCATATTTAATTCGGATATCGCGGATTATATCAGCAGTGAGAGAAAGAGGATATGAATACCTCCCTGCTACGGATTTCCGCATGCACTATGTAATGCATAATAAGCGACCCAATCGTTAACATCACTAATTCTGTAAAAGTTGCTGCAATCAAAATGAGAAGCAAGATCGTATAGCAAATAGAAGTTACCGGGTTTAAAATCCCACTTGTTTTCAAACAATGTGTTGGGTATACAGAGAGTAACAGAGAAGATGTCGCTCGGGCGCAACTGAGCACGAATACATCTATATAGATAGATGTATTATCGGCGCCGGTCCAGGAGCGCCAGAGAATTGATTCCTAGGGGAAATTAACCATAAGGTCAGAGTCATACCCAGGAGAGTCCAGTGTAGTTTGTACAGCGGTTTTTCAAAATTCACGCGCGTCGACCCCGCCGCCTCACCACCGTTATAATTTGCGGAGTAACAGTAGTAGTTTGCCGCCTACCCGCAGAACAACGGATGACAATTAACAGTACTTTAGTCTACCCTGGACAACGGCGGCTGCAGCGTCGGGTGCTACAAACTTCACGAGGTAAATTCGTTTTATTCTATTTATAATGTCAAACAACCGCGATAGTCTTCGATTTAACATTATACTTACCGATGTAATTTAATGTTTTTTTATTGTGAGTTGTTATATAAATAGACTTTTTTTTGTTATTTCGAATAATTTTAGAGTAATTTACTATATATCATTCTTTGTTAAATTGAGTAACTAATATATATTTAATTTAACATAGTTTTTTTTAAATAAAAAAAATACATTTTTTTATGAATTAAAAAAATATAATTTGAATTTTAATAAATTAAAAGTTTTAATAATAAAGGAAACGAAGCAAATAAAGTATATATTTTTGTATTCCTTAACAATTTCCAGACAACTGTCATTCCCAACTGACACACAATTTTATTTTTTATTTTATTCAGGAAACAGACAGTACAAAAAACATATTTACTTAATCAAAATATAACAAACATAAACCATTTATATCATTCCACCAATTAAACGGTCCTGTATGTTATTCTATATAAAAGAATAGTTTAAAATATACAAGCATTTCTTAAAGTGAAAAGTGAAATTATTAGGGGTTTTTAAATAAACAGAAAATATTCTGAAAAGTAATTGCTGAGTTACTAAACAGTTCAACGTATTAAAAGAGTAAATATAGAGTAAATAGAACAGAAAAAACAGTAAATAGATTCATACACATGTATATTAATATGGTAATAAATGAATTAATTATTAAATAAATAGTAATAAGAAAATAAAATATATAATTATGTAATGACACATTTTATGAGAACGAAAAATAACGAAAAACAACTGTCACTCCTACACAATTGTGAAGTAATGGAAATAAATACTCTGTATACTGTAAATACCCGTTATAACATCTTCTTTGTGAAATGCCACTATACATCAGCAGAGAAATATTAAACACACGAAAATTTCAGCAACAAAGGACTTTGATGACAGCTGGGTTAATTTAGCAGACAGCTTGGCTAAAATAAGAGAGATCGCTAATACTATAATAAACGCGTGTATAATATTCATGAAAAATTGGACATGACAAAGCTATCTGCGAGATGGGCGCCGCGATTGCTCACAGTGGAGCTAACACAGAATCGCATGATAACTTCAGAGAACTGTTAAAACGCAATAAACGTCTACGTATTACGGAGACATACAGAATATGGAAAGATTTTTACTCTTTGTTGTGTTGCAAGTATCTGTACGCCTCTTTCATCTGGATACTCTTGAAGGATTAAGTGGAAAAACGATTAATTTATTTTTTTTCATTTCTAGAAAAAAAAAAAATAAGTGAAGCTTTTTGTCGCATAAATTTGCATAAAGTGAAAAAATTCACATAAATTCGCATCTATCTCGAAAAATTCCGTTCCTCTAAACATGAGATATTGCGCCATAGACGCTCTTGGCATCTGAATAATTAACCACTTGAATGAGCGCTCATTCCGGGGAGTCAATTACGACTATATACCGGAGCAATTATAGCAATTATACCGGGGCTTTGCTTTTCCTTATCAACCAAGAACATAGTTTTGGTGACGCAGGCGGAATGAAAGTATTAGGCGTTGATTGCAGATAACAATTTTGAATATGTATTTTAACCTCACGTCATGCGTTGGCAGTGTTGATACCTGTTCAGTTTTCATCCTGCTTGACCGGTTTTCTATAGTGCCTGTCCGGGTTGCTGGTTAGATTTAAATACTATACAATGTCCGCATTTTTGATTTTCTTGATCAATCTTACTATGGAACCTCAAAACACCTATCCGCCTGTAGGGCGGTGTCGACTACAGCGGGCGAACCCGCAGTTTTGGTAGGATATGAGTCTACGTCTAGAGTTAACCTTCAGGATACCTCCGTCCTCCCAACGGGTTAGAGGTCCAAAGTCATCGCGGACCTGGGCGTCCTTTGCCCGTAGTGCCACACGGGATCTGGTGGCTCAAGGTCATTCCAAGAGTAGCATGACAGCAGGTCAACATTCACCCCTACTGCCAGACAGTATATTTCCATAGTCTCCAGACTCCTTCAGCAATTAGTCAAAGTGCACAACCGATTGGCGTCGCCGAACGGTGCGCAATCCGTCCAGTAGCGCCAGGATGCAATCTCACCAGGAGAAACCGGTCCACCAGCTGATGAGGCCTGAGACGCGGGAGTCTCACCCGGGGTAGCTTTCCGCTTCTGAATAGGAGCTGAATCGTGAGTTGAGCCGATCCGAGAGCAAAATGGATCTTATGGCCCAAGGTGCACGAAACCGTTCGCTACTTAAGTACTAACTTATCCGCCTGGTGGGTCAGTATTTATAAAGCTATGGATTAAGAGCCCTATCACATATTTTTTCCAGAAAGGCAAGAAAAGTGGATTTTTGGCGTTCTAATTCCAAGAAATGAAGAGATTTCTACAAACTTTAATTACTGAATTACCTGGACCATTTCTTGATGTTGACCATAGCGGCCTTTAATTTTAGATATAACGAATATTATTTACTTATTCAGCCCATTTTCCGAAAGTCGTTATTCGTAAAACGCTCGGAAGGCAAACTTTGAGCTCCTTAATACAGTAATATCACTACAACGAAAACCGTATACTATTTTTTTTTATGTCCGTCATGTATTCTTGATGTACACTACGGCTTTATTTTTTCGTTTTTTGAACCACATATCCAAGGTATACATTACTTACAATTACACAAAATTAAAAAAAAATCTTCCTGTATCATTCTAATTTTCTCAGAAATAAAATAAGATTCTTATATAATACTTATACTATATTAAAGTTCACTCTTTTAGCAATACGACATAATATAAATTATTGCCATTAGAAAGGAGAAAACACTGCAAAAAACAATTAGAAATTGTGTATATATTTGCTTGCGCAAGAGAAGAGCGCTCAGTGCCGCGGTTTTCTCCCAGGGTTGAATAGTTATTTATTTATTTATTTATTTATTTATCCTATCTTTTATAGTTACATCCAAAAAAAAATGCGTCCATTTTTTCAACTCATTTTAAAAGAATACCTACGCTATTTTGTAATAAGGCTCTTAAGTTGAAAAATTGAAAAGTTTATTGGAAATTGAAATTGGATAAGTTGAAAAATTGGTCGGTTAATATTTAAAAAAATCAGTTTACTGAATGCAATCCTACAATATGGTGGATCCTACAATTCGAAATCATGAGGATTGGTGAGCAAAAATCATCCACAGAAATAATAATATATTTTGTACACTCGTTTTCTTATGTAAGTGTGGTAAGTGTAAGTTTAAATATTTTACCCTATGCAGAGAAAAGCTTAGTCATTTATACATTTGTTACAAATCGAAAATTTCCGAAATTCCTAGAAGTGATTAGGACATGATTTAAAAAATAATTGCAATATTTTGCTTGCATGTAATAATTAATTATAGAAATTACAAAAAAAAATACAAGTATACCTTACAATTCTTAACCCTTCCTATGTGAGCTAACCATTTTTGGTTAGACGCTTTCCGCGCTGTGCTAACTGTAATATTTATTCATTATTATCTTAATTGTTTTACGAGATAATGTTGTACCGTTATAATATTTCAAATTTCAATGTGATCATTTTGCAGTTATTCTTTTTACGATCCGTATAGTAGTTTAAAAGTTATGCGCAAAACTATCCCGGGCAGAAATTTTACCCCGCCATAGGAGGGGGAACGTCATTATTTATATATCAAAAAACAAAGGCTGCGTGATCTCAGTACGAACACTGCAAATAAGATATTAAGGAGTCACCTCATTGATAAGACGGGAAAAAGTAAACAATAATATAGTAATAATTATATAATACACAAAATAAACATAATTGGAAAAAGAATTGGGAAATACATAATTTGTCATCATTTAAAAGAACTTTCATAACTAAAATCATTTATACAAGAGCTCACCGGCGATGGCAAACCTTGACCCGTGAAATAATTCAAAGGAAAATCATCTATCTCTGTCGTCGCTGTTTAGCTTTCCGTTTCTTTCCTCCGAGTCAAATTGCTCGACACGATAATTTAGAGCGCCACCTACAGTGCGACGCCATACTGTTATACCACAATAGCCGCCAAATTGAACATAATAATAGAAGTTTAATCTATTTTTGGAACTATGACTGATATCTACACATTTCGTTTTGTAGTAAAATCCTGGTTGCCAAATTGTAGTACGACCATTAGCAATCTATTACGCTATATAATAAATGCTCTCATCCAGGTGAAAGTAAGCTATGTACATAGTTTATCGTAAAACAACGCTTAGTTCGTCTTTTCGACAAAGCCAGTCTTCGTCAGTATAATTACGGAAGCCATTGAATACAGCGTCCGTATTAACTTCATGATTACTCTCCCCGAGTAAATAGAAAGCAAGTGAAATGGAAACAGAACTGAAAATCTACTGTCAAATAACAACAACGTAATTATTCCTTCCCTCTCTAATCATCAGCCACCTTGCTTGACAAATAATTTTAATTCGAATATCGGTGAGTGCGTCTAAAGATATTTCAGCCGGGGTTTTTTGATTTTACCGGCATCTATAGTGACACCATTCAAAACTTGATACCTCTGCATTGGCATACTAGAGCATTGATTATATATGGTAATAGATATGGCAATAAATAGCAGGGACATCCCTGCTATTTATTGAAGGTTTTACGATTACAACTTTATTTATATATCTATAAAAATTATGAAATTTAAAGTCCCCTTTCAAAATCCCCAGATGCGCGGAGCGGCCATCATCCTTCCTTTTTTAAACTAATTCCCAACAAAAAAGGAGTGTAATGTGGTAAGGGTTCAAATATGTATATTTTACATTTCTTTATTCCACCATACCTTCTAAACGCTTGAACCGTTTTAGAAATGTGGTATTTTTTAAATTTTCGTGCCATACCGAGTGTCATAGGTTACTTCAACTGTCTAAATACCAAGTAAGTAGTTGTCTAAATGCCCAAATATTAAAATGTCAATAAATTAATTTAAATATATCGTGTTTACTGCCAAATAAAGGTTTGTTTAAGTACACGAATATATTCATGTAGGTATCTATATGGATAAATGCATAGACCACAAATAAAAACCTTATTAAAAATAATTATAAATACAATAGTTCACTTTCTCTAACGGCAGACGTATTAATTATTATTTTTATTATATTTACTTGTCAATTGTATTATATTTACCTATTACAGTAACAGCAACCTTCGTTAATGTTAATGCAGTTGCAGCATTAATTTTGCCCATACCAAATGAGAACGTGAAGACGAGTGTCAGCATTTTGTGGGGGTGGAGGTAGTTATCGTCCTCGAGGAAATATCGGTGATTTCTCGCCGTGAGTCTGTAGCAGGTATAATAAGTTTCGTATTAAACATACTTTTAACCTTTTGATCTGACGCTATGGTAAGTTTCACTACACTTCAATTTTTAATTCAAGAGTCATCAGCATTGGCGTTTTGTATGCAGAACTATCCCTTTACGGGCCTCTTTTGGGGTTAACTTCGAAAATCTTTCTAGTTATATGTCATGTGATTTTCAAGTAAATAGAATAATTAGAGCGAATCTCAGTTCTGTCTGCGTACAGCGAAGCAGTGAACATGAACACCACCGTGCACTACGATACAACAATTGCTATTCTTTATTTATTTATTTATTTTATTTATTTAAGAATTAATTACTATAAAACATTAATTTGCTTACAAAAATAACAGGAACCGAAAGGCAAAACCTTAATCTTTTGATTCTGTCACCCAACTGGGACTAGCCCGTTCTAGGGTGGACAGGACTCTAATATTACAATCAAGTTTGCTTGATTACTTGATTGCTTGACCAGCTCTAGTCTACCTTATCTATCTAAATGATGAAATTACAAAGGTACAGGTAGAAAGTTAATCAATGAAAATCATTAACGTGTTTGGCCGTGCACTACCTAATTTTTCAAAGCGCTATTTTACGTTGAGGATCAACTTGAATACGGCATGCTGAACATAAACAGACCGCGTAAAAAAAATAATAGAAGATTGCTCGCGGCCACAGAAATGGAAAAATATACGACGGACAAAATTATGCAAAAAGGGCACTTTAAAATGTCGATGAATAGGAAATAAGCAAACAATCCCTAAAATATCGAAATATTAAAACGAGTATAGCTGCTCAAAATAGAGGCAGAACCCACCACGTTAATCTTTAAAAAGGTCGTGGAGATCCGACAGACCGACGCACTGCCCGGTTTACTTGTAACCAAATATAAAATATAGAATGTCAAGAGAATCATTTAATGTTTCCTAAATATTCTAGATTTCTGACTCTGTATACCTATATGTAAATAATAAAATATTAAGTAGCAAAAATACTGTAATCAATGTAGTGTCTGGTAATCCTGTAATCAATACTATGTATGTTTTCCATATCTTATTCCACCTTAACTTCCAAGTGCTTGAACCGATTTAGAAATGCATGGTAATGTTAGAATAGCTATATCATCCTCAGTGTCATAGGGTACTTGCCGCGATCCCTTGTTCCCATATAAGGAGAAAGCAGAGTCTTCTTCTTCTTATTCTTCTTTTTGTTACTTTTTGGCAATCACCGAAAGTCGGTGATTTTCTGCCAAGTCGTTTTCGGAGGGCATCTAAGTTAGTTTGTTACATGCACAGTTACATGTATAAGACGGCACAATACTGAAACAAGGGATACTTATTTATAGAAATGTAGGTACATATATCATAAAACATGGTTATTGGGGATGATACAAACAAGGAAAGGGTGTGAAATATGCTATTACACTATACAGAAATATTATTAAGGGAAATAAATTTATATATTACTTTATATATTTTGGGAGAGTTAAGGGATAACAAGTGGAGAACACATAGAGGGAGTTGGATGTTATACTTTATAAGGTCTGGGATAAAACTCGGATAATTATTGAGGATGGGGCAGTTAAAGAATAGATGGTCCAGCGTGCAATCCCCGTGTCCACAATCGCATTGCGGAGACGCGAGAACATTGATACGGAGGAGGTACGATGGGGTGTAGCAATGTTTGATCTTCATGCGGCAGATTATCGAAATCTCTTTCCGACTAAATGGCTGGTGGTGGTACCATGGCTTCGAAAGAATTTCGCCCTGGATAAGTGAGAAAGCAGAGTCTTCCATATAATTCGCCGTGTTACGCAAAGCGTGTTGACAGTCATTTATAATTCGCCGTGTTACGCAAAGCGTTTGGCAGTCACAATTTTGATTTTATTGCCATATTTTTATATGAATTATCATTCGTATTATATATGCAGGGTGTCTCCGAACATATTCTATCAGTTTTTCAGTCATAATGCCTGTATTTTCACTCGTAAGTCGAATTCTTTAAATGAAATTTGTAAACAAATAAACGCCTGGCGTCAAAGCGTTCTAGCGTGACGTCAGACCGTCGCGTACTGCCAGCGCCCGCGCTCTGTTTGACAGTATAATACCTTCACAATGCAATACAACTCGGCGCTATAGCGCGGCGTCAGGATTTACACTGTAGCGCTCTGACGCGCGTTAAATACGCGTTCTGTTTGGCGAGGCCTTAAGGGAATAACACAAATATGGCGGACAAAATTAATATATTTTAGGTGAATACAATATTTCACCATCGTTAGCAAAGCTTGAAAATTATAACAAAACTCAGAACGTAATTTCTGTGAAGGTAATTAATAAAAGGACCTCGGGTGTCAGTTTCTGCTAAGGAAGGAAAGAGAAAGGTGATGTGGAAACAAGTTAGATGTTTTCGTCTTCTCTTGTTTGTTTGCGGATCCCTTACTGGGCTAAAGCAATAAAATAAATTAATAGTTTTAAAAAAAACTAAAAACACGCTTTTGGGCTATGATACGATATTCACATACACACGGCTATGATATGATATTCCATCATGGAATGCCAGTGCCTATATCCGGGTTCATCATCAGACCTTGAAACCTAATCGTGGTCAAAGTTCATTCCAAGACTTTTCTAACAAGTCCAAACACAGCTATGATACGATGTTCCATCATGAAGTTCCAGTTCATATCTTCGGACTCCATCATCAGATCAGTTCGACAGTACCATATTATTGTATTGTCATCAGAACTACATACAGCTGCCAATTTTCGTGACGCTACGATCCTTAAAAGATGGTTAAATTAGTTACCTTAGATTCCATTACATAGTTACATACAGGTCGACCTAATAAAAACGTGTTAATAAGTTAATAGTAAAAACACATTTTTAAAAACAAGCTTTTGTTAAAATTCCCTCTCCCGAGCCAACCCTGGGTGCAGCAGCCATATCATAATAAAACTTAGAAAGGGCTACCATAATTGAATGCGAACGCAAAATTTCGTTTCTGTGCTGTCGACCGTTGAGGAGCTCCCTCGTTAGAAGCCAACCCTGGGTGCAGCAGACCTGTCGCGGTGAAACTTAAAACGAGCTACCATAATTGAACTCGTATACAGAATTTTGTTTCTGTGCTGTTGATCGCCTGAGGAGTCCTCTCGTCGGGAGCCGACCCTGGGTGCATCAGCCATGTCATGGTGAAATTTAGAACGGGCTATCATAATTGACTGCGTATATACAATTGTGTGTCTGTGCTGTTGACCGTGGAAAGTATCCTCGTCGGGAGCCGATCCTGGACGAAGAATCAGGTCATGCTCACCATAAAAATGCATTGTCATCGGAACTGAACCAACATGTAAAATTTCAACTTCATAGGATAAAATTATTTTTTTTTTCAATTTCAATTTATTTCCAAAAAAATCTTAACAGATTGTAGAAACTTAATATTTAGGTACATTTAAATTACAGTATATTAGTTCGTTTTTACAATATTTAAATTTATCACCACGTAGATACAGTTACTTCATTATTGCTTTTAGGGCATCCAAATCATTTTTAAGATTTATTTACTAAAACCACAAATTAAAATAATTGATAAAAATAATCAAGAAATTAAAATCAGAAAAAGTCAGAATAATTAAAAAATGCTACTTAAAATTGTCAAAAAAATGACCAAAAAATTTGAAAAATTATTTAAAATTAACAAACTCATCGATCGAGTAAAAAGCTTTGTCTAATAAGAATTCTTTAAGTAACTTTTTGAATAAGCTTTCCACTTGAATAGTTTTTAAACTTTCTGGTAGCCTGTTAAAGTAATATGGCCCTGAGTATTTTTTGTCTTGCCTTGCTGTGTTTAGTTTAATACATGGTATAAAAATGTTTAATTTATTTCTCGTATTTTTAGTATGTGTATCTGAAAACTTTTTATAATGTGTTTCTTTATTCTTAAAAAACTCAGTTAGTAACTTAAAGAGATAGAGTGAGGTTAAGGTGAGGATTCTTAGCCTTTTAAAAATGGGTCGACATGACTCTTCCCTTTTCACCTTTGCAATTATTCGCACTGCTCTCTTTTGGAGTATAAATATGGGTTCCCTATGACAAGCTTAACAATTTCCCCAGATCATAATGGCATAACTTAGGATAGCTTCAATATAGCTGAAATAAACATTTCTTGTTTGCAATTCATCCAAAGACCTTCTTACAATACTTAAAGCATAACATGCCCGACTTAACCTACTTTCGAGGTTTTCACAGTGAAAGTTCTATTTTAAAAGTTCGTCGACATGAACACCTAAAAATCTAGTACAATGAGTTTGAGGAATGGCAGTGTTATTTATTGAAAGTATTATTGGCGAACCTTTATTCCGATTTCGATGATTTGTAAAATGTATGAAGTTACTTATAGTATAAGTGATACTATAAGTAAGTGATACTTATAGTATAGAACCACTTTCACTTATAGTATAAGTGAAAGTGGTTCTAATTCAGCTTGCAAGATTTGACCTAAACAAACAAACATACTGACAAACAATGCAAGGTAAATAAAAGCTTGTGATAAAACAAAGGATAACTATTTTGAAATTAAAACATACTAATGTATCATTCGGTGTGCTTTATATATGGTGTAAAATTTGTTGTTCCTTGTATAATATACGTATATAGGCAAGTAAAAGAATATATTATAGAGTTATTATACATGACCGCTATAATAAGTAGTAAGGACATCAATTATAAAGCCTACTACAATTTGCCCAAATAAATATTTTCTTCTTCTACAATGCCTCTTCATATCTTCGACTTTTTTCTTGTAAACAATTTACAAATGTAAGTCCTCAAGAACATCCGTTTGCGTTTCTTTTTGATCACGATAAACTCAAGACCCATTGCATGTATTTCAATGTGGTTTTAACTGTTTGTTAAATCACCTTTATAGGAGGAGTATGCGTTTAATACCGTCAATATACACAACTAAACAGTGGATATTTCTCTTATGGAAAACTTTATCTGGCCGTTTCGACCATCACGTCATATTTATTTATTTAACTTCACATTTTTATCTAATCTGCTTCCAAAGCGTAGAGCTTGTTTAGGATAATAGGTGGACCATTACTGTGGTGGAAAATTGTCAGTTTGTTTAATTAGATCCTCACATTTTCCTAGCAGCAACAAATGCTCGGTGTACGATACTTAAGCGTCCACTCTCTCAGCCTAATTAAGAGTTTAAGATTCAAAAAGTGGTCACGGCATGTGGCGGTAACTTGATAATAATGTAAACTCACCACCGCTCCTCGGCATCACGTTCTCACTTAACTAACTAGGGCATGTCGTGTTCGGGCCAACTTGAGAGTTGTAATTGCAGGGACTTTCGCCGAATTATAGCAATAACGTTAAGTAAAATCTTCCCCAAAGGGAGGTTAGACGGTCCTTTCATTAGAGGCAAGACTCGCACTATCAAGGTTGCACCCACCGCCACAACAATAGGAGGAATAAAATGTAACACGAGCGTTTTATTATGAAGCAAACCATAAATATACGCAACTCATCGGAAAGTACCAAAAACACAAACACACAGACACAAGAAGGATGGATGGCCGCACTACATAATGAGAGGCACTCACTCCAGAAGTTCTTCTGATATTATCGCCGAGAATTTTGCTTTCATCCGGGTACCGAAATGCGGACGTAGAGAGACGGGCGATAGTAATCGCGATACCGAAGAGAGAGAACTAGACGGCGCTTTACATATGAGAAGGGTACCGGATAGTAGCGGCGAACTGATACGCGATAACACTCACCGCCATGAGGCGAAATCACCGGTTTCAGCAGGAACATTGGCAGCCTGCCAGGAATATTGAACCAGACGGTTTTTAGTCGGTCAGGTCGGTTCAGGGTCGGTCACACTCACGGGTCAACACCATTTCGGCGGCCTCCACGCATGAAGTGCGAGCCCGGGCAGGACTATGACCTGAGGGCTAGTTTCCCCCAGGAGTCAATCTTCTGGCGCCCTGGACGGTTTGCGCACCGTGCGGCGTCAGCCAATCGATTGTGCATCTGACTAACAGTTAAGAGTTTCAAGGCGATAGGTGAGGGCAGCAAACCCCGCCCACCGCCCGGGCAGTTATAACGACGAGGGTCGTCTTGTCTGCCCGGGATGTCGTGCTACGACAACCCTGCGCGTACCAGAAGGGTAGAACGCGCAGGGGGTGAAATAGGGTAAACCACCCCCCCCGTACCGCCCCGAGAACCCATTTATTTATAATAATAAAAAAAAAATAAAAAAAAAAAAACAAAAAATATTTACAAAGTAAAAAATTACAAAAATAATACTAAATTTACCATATTCACAATAGAAAAAGAAAAAAAACAACAAATATCACTAATTTAGGGCCGGTGAGCGGGGTAGAGGACGCTCCAGAAACGATGATGAAACCTATACATACATATATATATATATATATATATATATATATATATATATATATATATATATATATATATATATATATATATATATATATATATATATATATATATATACTAGCTGACCCGGCGAACTTCGTACCGCCTAACAGTCAATGAATGTCGTGTTACAGATTAGCTGAACTCAATTTATGATTTTATTAAAGTAATCCAATTAATACAAAATAAATATTAAGTTCACTACTTTATTAAGATAATAACACATAAAGAAATATAAAAGTACAAAAATTAAATATACCAATCGCGTGTCAGCAAGACATGATTGAATTAAACTATTGTGCAGCATGGAAGGCACTCGGTTTAATTCTCTTCATTGAAGCACCTTGTGATATACGTCATTTTTTGTTTTTTTTATCGACAAATACAAAAAAACAAAAACCATGAAAATCGGTCTATCCGTTCTCGAGTTATAACAAACGCGGTTTCACCCGCGTGGTGATGAAAAATTGTGATAATGATGCTTTAAAGTATTTTATATTTTCGTTAATTTTTCAATGTTTTTATATTATTTTGCTATTCGGGGCGGAGACAAATCCAACAAATAAAAAATCATGAAAATCGGTCCATCCGTTCTCTAGTTATATATATATGTGTTCGAACAACTATATTGTTCGAACAACTATATATATGTATCTTCGAATAACTATATTGTGAAATGTATGTAAATTGGAACTAAGTATTTTTATGATGATCTCACTAATAGGTATTATACCCTATAGTTTGTAAGGATACATAGGTACGGATGTATATGATGATTGATGATAATGAAAAAGTTATAGGTAGCTACTGCAATATACTCCTATAAACTATGTTAAACGATTTATTTAGGTCAGCATAAACATGCAGATTTTCCGATTTAGAAACGCGTGAGCAAGCCACATATAGCTGGCCGTGGGAAAAACACGGCGTGCCCAAATGTATACCTGCTACCTTTAAGGTTTGACCTTGCGATTTGTTGATAGTCATTGAAAATGCAACTTTTAATGGGAACTGCAGGCGTTTAAAATTAAATGGTAAGTTATTGGGTATAATTGGGATATGTGGTATAAGAACATTGTTTCCCTTGGCTTCTCCAGTTAAGATTGTGGCCTTCACAATATGCCTTCCTAGTTCGGTGACTCGCAACCGAGTACCGTTGCATAATCTTGGCGCGTCCAAGTTACGCATTAACAAAACGGGTACACCTACTTTTAATTCCAACTTATGTGATGGTACCCCAGATAACTCCAAAGAGTTTAGGAACTCCACGGGGACGTCGTAGTGTCATCGGATGATATAACTGTGTCGATGGAGTTATACACTGATGTTTCGCTGGTTATTTCGTCCAAGATTTTTTATTTATTTTCGCAACAGTCTCATTTGTTGGTGCCAGTATGGTTCTTTCACACAACCAATTTTCGTCAAGAATATATTGTTGCAGATTTGGAAAAACTTGATTAATGAGTTCGTCTTCCGACTCCACGACATGGCAAAAGTGGTGAGTGAAAAGAACCATACCTTCTTGGTCGGTGTGTAGGTGGCCTTCACCAATTTCTATGAGTTTTTGAGCAAATGCTCCTGACTCGACATCGCTGAATAACTGGACTCGAATGTTAGTGGTAAGATAAAGCTTTTCAACTTTAGTCCACAGATATGATGCTTTCAGACATGCATTAATCTCGTCTGCTGCAGTACCTCTCTCGATAACAGGTAAAGTCTGTCTGAAATCCCCTGCCAATAACACTACCACACCACCCATCAACTTTTTATTGCGTTGAATGTCTTGTAGACATAGATCAAGCGCCTCGATGGCGCGTTTGTGTGATATTGTGCACTCGTCCCACACGATCAGCTTACATTGTTGCAACAGGTCGCCGCGGGTACTGTTTTTACTGATGTTGCACGTTGGGGTTTCTTCCCTTGCCAGATTAAGAGGTAATTTAAAATCCGAGTGTGCCGTCCGTCCACCGCTCAGTAATGTAACAGCGATCCCAGAGGAAGCCACTGCTAATGCAACATTACGGTATTTACGAATTTTTGCTAGAAGCAAATTAAGCAAAAATGTTTTTCCCGTACCCCCCGGGGCATCAAGAAAAAAAAGGCCGCCTTCACCAAGCTCACCTCGTTGTAATATTTTGTTGTGTAATGTATCTTCCAACAACCCCAACTTCTCACACGCTTGTCGAAAAGTTTCAAGTTCTTGTCCGTCAACTGTTTTTAGATCTGAGAAGTTAGTGGGGCCCTGTATTACATTTAGCAGCATTCGCAAACAGTAACATTCGAAGTTACTAACGTGCACTGTGTAAATGCGCCCAAGAGCATCTCCTGCTTTCACACCTGGCCAGCCGTCGACAGATGTTCCTTGTAAACGACGTTTCCATTCTTTCAACGACACGTTCCAAGTATAGTAGCGGGGTACATAAAGTAACAACATAAAGTAATGTTTTTGCAAATGCGTCATTTTGGCAAAGCAGGAAGAATGCAGTTAGTGTCGTCTTATGTCGTGCGGCCATTCTCTCTCTAAAATTGTTTTCAGTGAAATAAATCCGCTGGCCATTGAACAGATGTACCGCAAGATGAGTGACTGTTGGATGTCTCTCATGCAGAGGCAGACCCAAAATCCGCCACGCTGCTTCGTTACTACTAACATATCGACCGGTTCGAAATGGTTGCACCTCATCTCTCGGGTCAATGTGAACATTCCCTTGCTGTCGTATGTTAAAAATAGCCTGAGCACTACCTTTGTTAATATATTGTTAATATATTTACAAATATATTTTATAGCCTGTACCGTATTGCAGAACTCTACATTTATATGGCAATTAAAAATCTTGATGAGAAGAGGAGAATATGGTACTATCCAGCTATTGTCAACCAATACTTCCTGTGTTCCACCTCTGATTTTTTGAGTTATCGTACGGCCGCCATCTTCTGGTGCTCTACGCCTGTACAGAGGATAGCCCTTGTCGTTGGTTTGCGTATCTATTAAAAGCGCCCTTGGATACTTTTTGGTACATTTGCCTTCCTTCATGCATGGTTATGACGGATTTAGTGCACCACAAGGACCGTGAATCATATTTTTGGTCACAGTATCATAGAGCTTTCGATCAGTTTCGGCGTTGGGTATCTCTGCATTTATGACTTCATCAATTTGGTTAGGGCGTAATTTATCCATCAACCACAGCAGTAAATGCACGTGAGGCAAGCCTCTTTTCTGCCACTCGATCGAGTACATGAAGCACTTCATATCACCAAATATTTTACCTTTTGCAAGTAGAGCAACTAATTTTTGAACTTTTATTTTAAATACTCTGGCTGTTAAGTCATGTCTGTCCGTTGAATTTTGACCTGGAATGAGCTCTTTAGTGATTTCTGGCCAGGCGGGATTACATGTCATTGTAATGAACATAATATCAGGCCTCCCGTAGTTACGCACGTATGTGAACGCATCCTGGGTGTATTCGTGAAGATATCTCGGGCTATTTACAAATGATGACGGGAGAATTACCATTTGACCCAAGTTATTTGGATCTCAATCCGCATCATTCCTTATTGCGTCTTGTAAATGTATATAATTTTCTGCTCGCAGTTTCGTTTGGTTCAAGGCAATAAACCTTAAGCGCTCACTCTCCACTTTGACGTACATGTCCACCAAAAATTGATGTAGGAGAAGTCGACACCGAAGCAATAAATTAAAATTGTTGCGTCGTACCATCATATGATAAGCATAAAAGTCTTTGCAGGACACATGTTTGTTTGGTGTGGGTTGTTTTGTAACTGGGTTTGTCTGAGGAATATCAAAACTGTACCCCTCTTGACCTTTCCAAAAAATTATCGGATACTCGAGAGCATCATAAAATCTATAAGTGTCCGGAACTCTAGAGAGCCGGCCATCGTGCGCCTGAATAACGATGTCTCGAGACGCAGTTTGTTCACTACCAACTACCACGGCAGCTATTTCATTTGTGGTCGGGGCATTGAATCGTCATTCGTGTTCACCACGTGGTAACCGATCTGGGTGTATCACAACCTTGTAACTATCGGTAGTCACTCTATCTTTAGCCATTTTGAATTCATGCACTAAAATATTGTGATCATGTAGAACTTCTTGTATTTTTTGAACCGTGTTTCTTTCCACACCTTGGACGTAATCAGAACGCCTATTAACTTGTGCTTCCTTATCGTCCATGAAATAAACTTGCAAAAATTTTGGTTGCGTATTGATAGCAGGAAGCAAAGAGCCAATTGTGTGGTATATTTGCCATTGGATTGTAAAAGTCGGGCAAAATCCTGGCATCGAAACAATGTTATCCGCCCCAAAAGATGTCATATGGAAGCATGTAGGTATTGTATTTCCTTATGTTTTTTAGAAAACGGCGAGACTCATCTGTTTCATGAGAGAAAAGTTCTTTAAGAGGTTCAACTGGCTCGTCTATTGAAGGAAGGGCTACTTTGCCTCCCGAACAACACATGCCTGCAGCTTCCTCTTTCCATTTAAGAGCACCGCAAAATCCAGGCCTTGTCGCACTCGGGAATCTCTGATCTTTCTATGTACGCTGGCGACTTTTTCTACTCTTCCTAAAAAATACAATACCTGCTTATTCAATGACAATTAGAGCAACATACTAATTAATAGTCAAAAAATAATTCTAATCTGCTAATTGTGAAACAAAATCACGCTTTTTACCTATGCAATGGAGATAAAAACGAAGTAATTTCTATAATTACCTACTAACCACAAACAAATTACGCTTTCGTTGTTTTATTGTAAGTAATAATTAATTTACGATTACGATGATAACATTAATTACGGACACATTGTGGACACAGCTGTCAATGACGTCGCCATAGTAACGTCACGCAATCGTCGCCATAGTAACGTCGCGCAATCGTTACAAACTTTCGCGTTTATAATATTAGTAGGAAGTAGGATTGTTGAGAAAATTTTCAAAATATATGTTGACGCTTAGAATTTAAATTTCGAATATCAATTTCTTATATTTTTCCTACTTACTTGACAGTTATCGTTATATTTTAGATAATTCACACTATATCTTTATAAATTATAGCCTATGTGTTATTCTGATGTATAAGCTATATTATTGTAAAGTTTCATCAAAATCCATTCAGTAGTTTTTGCGTGAAAGAGTAACAAACATCCATACATACATACAAACTTTCGCATTTATAATAGTATAGGATATATATATATATATATATATATATATATATATATATATATATATATATATATATATATATATATATATATATATATATATATATATATATATATATATATATATATATATATATATATATATATATATATATATATATATATATATATATTTGATTAGGTTTTGTAAATAATCCGTTCATAGGATGATGATTCGAAGTAAAATAAAATTAGTAAAAGCTACTTGATTAGCAGCGAAGGAAATCCCAGCTTGGATTGGGAAACGCCTATGTTTGAATGAGATATATGTACTTACGGATGTGCACGACTTTCGACTGTGCATGTTAGTTTATGTGTCCCTTTACCGTCGACGAACGAGCACTCATCATCCATATATCTCAAAAATCGAGGTTTTCCTTTTGCAACACAAAATGCCTCTAATTGAGGCGAATTAAAGCGAAAAAACTAAAATAAAACACTTTGATCACATCGGCAAAGGCCGTTTCATAAATGGAGGATGACGTTACGAAATAATTCAAAATTTCGAACGTTTCCAACATTTAAAATATGACATAATTAGGCTGCGTTAGTTATCAACGAGCCATTAAATCGATATATATGTATATATATATATATATATATATATATATATATATATATATATATATATATATATATATATATATATATATATATTTATATATATATATATATATATATATATATATATATATATATATATATATATATATATATATATATATATATATATATATATATATATATATATATATATATATATATATATATATATATATATATATATATATATATATATATATATATATATATATATATATATATATATATATATATATATATATATATATATATATATATATATATATATATATATATATATATATATATATATATATATATATATATATATATATATATATATATATATATATATATATATATATATATATATATATATATATATATATATATATATATATATATATATATATATATATGTATATATGTATATATATATATATATTAGCTTATTTTTACCCCTAGTATAAATATATATTTTTGCGGTAACTTACTTTATTCAAAAGCTTCAGATTTTTGCGTACATACAATCGGCTGTATTCGCTTTCTAATTTGCTTGTTTGTTTGTTTGCGTGATTTTAATTCTTGATTTCGCGTAAGCTAGTGCACATAAAACATACTGCCTTCATAAATTTTCTTCACCTTATCTGTGTTCTTGCTTGCGGGCTCTTATACGTGTAATTCTGAATTAAAAATATCCCAAAACGCATGATTAAGCACGTTCACCAACGGGAAAAAGGAAAATTTTGTTTGCAAAAATAAACTGAAAAGCGATGGTGAGAATATTAATTCCCTAGATAAGGTCACGCTATATCTTTGTAGAAGCTAGTCCATAATTGAGCGAATATAGCCTCTTTTAGCGATATTGATATAGGACAATATTGATATAAGACAAATCATTTAAAGTAGCCGAAGTTAACTAAATGCCACGTTGCTATTTCAGTCTATGGTTGAATTCCCTTACAGCAAGTTGAAGGGCTAATTCTATTAGCTAAATTGAATACATGAGCACTCTTTGTAATTTAGAGTATATAGGTATTCCCTTAAAAGATTATATAAATTCTACTTTATCATTTTTTCATTTAAGATCGTTTCCATCTGACACATAGGGTGGAGTAGATTTCATGTATTTCGTTTTCTTAGAATTAGGAACCTAATATTTAAGAGTAATTCAGTCTTAGAGATAGAGTTGTGTTTACGTCATCAACGATATATTTTAGTAGGGCGATTTTAACATGAGGTGGGTATAATCAATAAATAAACTATGTCTGACTCATTTTTATTGCATGTAGAAGATCGTTAATAAAAGCCAGTAACAAAAAGGGTTTTAAAATCGATCTCTTCAGAACACTGACTTAACTAGCGATGCCGTCCAATGTAATCCATTCATATGAAATGTTTGTATCCTATTTTCAAAGGGTTTCACAATGAAATCCACAGATTTATCTCTTATTCCGTAATGTTCCAGTTTTATTAACATACTTTAATGCTTACCTGAATCAAATACTTTCGAGAGATCAAACAAAACACCGATAGCATCCTTTGGTCTCACCCAAGCATTAGACATATTTTTAAACAGCATGACTCCTACATCCATTTTTGAGCAGATTTAGGCGAAACCATATTATTAGTTGTGTAAAAAATAAACCAGTCTCTTTATTAAATCTATACAAATTTATATTAAAGTCCCAAGAAAGGATTACGTCCCTATTATTCTTATCCATAATCTATAAGGTTTTTGCCATATTATACTCAAGATTACTGTAATCTTACGGTGGGAGTTTTGCTTAATATATAGTTTTATAACGTCTTTCTGTTCCTGAGTTCCTGGCTTTTTTTGATCAATATTAAAGATTCACCTGATTTAGTTTCGACGATTTTCTATAAAGATAGCTGGCTAATTTATAATTTTTAATATTAATTATTATTTTAATGTCATTAATAATAATAATAATAATAAAACGCTTTATTCGTACGAAAAGGCGAGCTTATTGCCTGCAGGCAATATTTTAGAGCTAACCAATACTATTGTATGAACATTATTTGGGAGTAGATGCTATGAAACTTAACCTAGGTATATAAGGAGTAATAAAAATACAAAAAAAGAGTATAGAAAGAAATACTTTTTTAATTCTTTGTGGGCACATGATGTGCGACGTCAACATAATCTAACACCTATAACGACGTTAGGGTTTAAAAAGGAGAAGAAGAGGAAGGGAAAGGGAATTTATGTGGAAGATTTCAAATGTTCTTTAAGTTTGTTTATAAATTTTGTTATGCTTGTTATGTTTTTACAATTTTCGGCAAAGCTTTCCAAAGTCGGGCTCTATGCACAGTGAAAGAGAATGAAAAGAAGTCAGTGCTGTACTATGGATAGAGATTAGCAAGTTATCTTTTGATCTCAGAGGGCGTCCATGAGCCGATAATGAAGTAAATCTGCCGGTATGGTAATAATTGGGCGGTAAGTGAAGTAATTCTGCCGGAAGATAATTAAGCCAAAGCTCGGTTAGACACACTATGTAGACATTAAATATCTCAAATAAAAAACCAATCTATAGTATTTTGCAAGACTAAAATGATGTAATTACTGGCAAAATATAAATGGTAATTTATATTGAATCAGGCATAATATTCCCTGCAAAGCTGCCGATCTACGGAAGACACGAAATACGATAAGAAACAAAGGAACAGTTGGCATTTGGTATACAAATTAAAGAGCTTTTGAGAACTCCGATCTCATCGAGAATTCATTGAGAATCTCATTAAGAATTCCGATTGGGAAAGTTTTGAGGACTCGCAAAGTAGAGAAGTAAATAGTCTAACATACGCCTATTAGTAATAATGATTTTCTAGGCCCTTCGACATGGATCAAGAACATTTTCCGAAAACACAATGTCAATATAGCCACATTCACTTTGATCATACTCATAATAATAGAAGTATATAGATGCTATAGACCAAAATGCATCAGTGCCTCAACTTAATTTGATTATATAAAATCACTAGCTGTTGCCCGCGGCCTAGCTTCAAGTAAAGTTTAGAATCGATTTGTTAATTTAAGTAGAGTGGCGTTTAGTTGCCTTTTTAGACGCTGTAGATATATGGTGCAAGAAGCCTCCCTCAGATACTCGCTACCTACCTCGTAGACGTACGAGTCCTACTGTACGCTGACCTAGGCATTTCGAGGTCCTTGCACACGTAACTAATTTCAAGATATCTCTATAACTATACCACCCAAAAACTTACAGTAAATCTCTATTTAACAATGAAATAATTAATTTTGATAAGGATTCTTATTTTATTGTTAATGTCTTCAACAAACACTGCATAGTTATTTTCCCTATTATTTTTAGACATAAAAGCAGTTATTCTAACTTAAATATAACAGTTCGATATATGCTGTCGTCAACTTTTTTATAGATATCTTTGAGGCCAATATTTTTGTCGTACATTGTTTTCACATATATCAAACCGTTTCGTCAGGGCACGCCGATAAAACAACTCACCAGCTCATTTTTCTCTGACTTGATTTACACATATCGTGATTTCGTATTGAAAACTAATATTTATCGCAATAAAATATAGCCTATAGCATTTGTCGATAATGAAGCTTTCCACTGGATTGGAATTTTCGAAATTGGATGGGTCGTTTCGGAGATTACCCTCTACATACAAACTTACAAACTTACAAACATTACTTCTTTATAATATTAGTATAGATATAAGGTTGATATTGTACAATATTATTGACTCACAAAGAGAAAGAGGGGGGGGGGGGGAGGGGGGCTCTATTAGTGGATGATAAAAGGTGCATGCGAAACTTTGTTAATAAATGATAGAGAAAAATTGATAAATTGGTGGTAAGCGGATGATTAAAGAAACAAAGAAAAAAATACTTAGATATTCTTCACTTCGACCGAAAAAAATGTATACGAGAATACCGCGAATTTCTTTATCCCTTCAAATATGCTTATCACACCCACCTCAACTGAACAGCTGAATATTGATTACCTCATTACTTTCATGTATTCAGTACAATGGAAATGTGCCGAAAATTCGCTAAAGATGAAATCCTACCGCCTTTCTTCAACTAATACGACACAGGAATCTTTCGACAGTATAATACCTTCTTTGTTTTCAATTTTCTCATAGTACTGTCAATGTACCTACAATCTACATATATATAAGGCACTCATCAGAGTGCTTGAAAGAGAATAGATAGGCTGGAATATAGTCCGGAAAGATAACAACTGACCCCTAAAATATATTATAGACCTTCCTGTGATACAGAAACTTATACTTTGAAAATATACAAAGAGATGATGTGATATTGCTGAATATTATAGGAACAATATATTCTTTAAAATTATACTCTGTTTTCGACGTCGTATTGAGCATATTGTATTTGCCTAACTTTTCTGCCAAACCTAAAATTGATTCCTGGTTAAAACATGACACCCGGAAAAATATCCACAAATTAATATATCCAGACAGTTTCTAATATTAAATGTTATCCTTGACCATTCATTATGTTATCCTTGATGATTCGTATGACTGTTTCTTATTATTTAATTTTGATTGTAGATTTGATAATACCATTATTTCATAATATTTAATATTTTAATTAATTGAACAAGATAATCTATTTTCTGTGTTTCATTTTAATTATTTCCTATTGTGATTATTATTTAGTTATTATTAGTAAAGAATGAAAGAAAGAAAATAACGGTATCGTACCAAAAACACTAAAAATTATAAAGAAAATATATATTTTTTAATTAGTACAAACGGCGGGCTTATCGCTTTACCACTTCTTACAGCCAACCGTATTAGTCATAACTTGTTTGTAATAGGTATGGTATTATAGACGCTTTTTAACCTGCCGTATATATGTGGGAGCTAATGTCCCCTTGCCGAGTTGGCCACGAAGACCCATTCTGTTCAGGATTGGTCACACTTATGGGTCAACACCCATCCGGCGGCCTCCACGCATGAAGTGCGAGCCCGGGCAGGACTCTGGCCTTCGGGCTAGTTTCCCCTAGGAATTAACCTTCTGGTGCTACTGGACGGTCTGCACACCGTGCGGCGTAAGCCAATCGATTGTGCACTCTGACTAACAGGTTAAGAGTTTCAAGGCGATAGGTGAGGGCAGCAAACCCCGCCCACCGCCCGGGCAGTTATAACGACGAGGGTCGTCTCGTCCAGAAGGGTAAAACGCGCAGGGGGTGAAATAGGGTAAACCACCCCCCCCGTACCGCCCCGAGAACCCATTTATTAGAAAAGTAAAAGGTATTTACAAAACAAAATAAAAACTTACAAAATATTACAAAATTTACCGAAGAAAAAAAAAGAAAAACAACAATAGCATAAATTTAGGAGCCGGTAAGCGGGGTAGAGGACGCTCTAGAAAAATGAAGGTGAAGGCGCACTGTCCGTGGGCAGGTCTCGGAGCAGCCACGGGGGGGAGGAATCCCTGGATCCTGCAAAGAACGAAACGCCCCTCGGGGCGGTGAAGAGACGGACACAAAGACGGGCACTTCGGGCTGGAAGTAGCCGCCGAATCACGCCACCAAGGAAGAGGGTACCCCCTGGGGGGTATCCCGAAGCCTCATGCTTTCCCAAGAAGCCACCCAGTGCTCCACAAACTCGCCAAACGTCTGGAAGCAGCTCCTACAGCTGACCAAATCCGGGTACCAAATCGGAGAACGCCCAACGCACGCGCCCACTGCATCCATCAATTTCTCCCGTGCAGCTGCTAGAATTGGGCAAAACCAAATTACGTGTTCCGCAGTTTGGCGACCATACCCACAGGCGCACCGGGGGTCATCGGCAAGTCCAAAGTCAAACAGTTTGGCTCTGAACTCTCCGTGGCCCCCAACCAGCTGCGTGGTATGGTGGTCGTACCGCAGAAACGAATTTGCCATCCGCACTGCGACGGACGGGAAAAAGCAATGGGTGAGGCGGCCCGTACCCCCGGCGTCCCATCTAGCCTGCCAGACACGCAAGGACTCCACCCGAATCAGGCGGGCAAACTCCCCAGCTCGGTGCGCCACCGGGTCGATCGATAGGCCATGAAGGACTACCGGCTCGCCCCGGCGGTACCGTGACAACGCTGCACGCTCCAGAATCTTCAGGTCAATCGGCAGAACGCCAGCGATGACGGGTAACGCAAGAGTGGACGTCGTTCTGTACGCCCCGGTCAGGGCCACGAGAGGGATGCGCTGTCCGCGCAGCAACGCGACACGCGTCGCCTCAGGAACAGCAGACTCCGTCCAAGCGCGTGCGGCATAAGTCGCACGCGGGACGAAGACGCCCTTATAGATAGTCATGACCGCCGGGAAACGAATTCCCCAGTCGGCCCGACTCACTCCGCGGAGCGCAAAGAATAGATCCCGGGATTTTTCGACTGTAATCTTTGCGTGCGAAAGAAAGGAAAGGGAAGCCGTAAGCGTCACCCCCAGGTATCGAACGGTGGCCGGGAAGGATACCGGGCGACCGTTCATCATGATGACAGGGTTCCGCTTAAGATGTCTCTTCAAAAGAAGCGCCTGAGTTTTCGTCGGAGAGAAGGTGAGTCTGTCTCGCTGACCCCAACCGAGGATCAGGTCCAGCGAGTCAGCCACCCTTCTTTCGACCTCTGCGCGACTTCTGCCGCCCACCAGGAGGAGAGCGTCGTCTGCATAAGCGCTGACGGTGCACCCCTCCGGGAAAGGTAGACCGAGGAAATCATCAAAGAGAATGTTCCAAAGGCTAGGACCCAACACTGACCCCTGTGGACAGCCCATAGTCGGGGTTTTGGTGACGCTGACTAACAGTCGGGAGAGTCTGGAAGCAGTACTGTTTCCTATAGGGGTGGTTGCGGACCTTACGGCGACTGCTCTTGAAACGACCATCGGCTACCCGATTCTGGGTGTACAGCCGGGCAAAAGATGCCGTGGTCCGCGATAGATTTGGTATACACCGTTTCACCGCTTCGTAAGGGAGAGGACCGCGCAAGCGACCTCGAACTCGTAACCAATGGAGAGACCGGAGTAATCTGGTCGCAATTGGAAGTAAGGGCGTGAGTGTAAGCCCGCTGGGTAACACACCTGGCTATCTTGCGGTTAAGGCGTTGGCCTTTTACGGGCATGTGGCGGAGCTTGACGGTGGACTATTTTGTCGAAGTCTTCTGCGCTCACTTCAGGGAGACAGAACGACAAATCGTTAACACTTCCTGAGATGACAAGTTCGCCAGTTGTAGTTGACAACTCTAGTTGCCGTATATATGTACATATAAAACTAAAGGACTCTTGCCTTAAAACAAGTCCTGGCACTTAGTTGGGCGGCAGCAGCACACATATGCTGATGCTTATTATCAACCGTTTTCAAGTTTTTTTTATTAATCTGATTAAAAAAAAGATTAATGGATATGAATATTAATAATAACATCTGCTTTGTCAATGCGATAATTAATTAATTAAATAAATAAATAAATATGTTCTCAGCGTTCATGAGTACGGTATCAGAGTCTTTATTGGACTCAGCGTTACGGTGTTATATAATCGCCTAGAAAGCCTTCAATGTCGTCTTCTAAAATTCCTGAACTCTTTTAGTTAATTCCTGAACGTTAGCTCAGATACCTTTGAGCAACTCAGGATTATAATATGGTCTCACTTGAGATCCATCCGCATCGCCATGAAACTGGTCTCAAATTCCTATTTAACCAATTAACTACAGGATAGTCAGATGGGTAAAAAGGTCGAAAAATATCGGCTGTGTCACTTCAATACTTTTCCGGCAAATAGCCGAGGACTGCTTTCATATGAACATTAATTTAATAAATAAGATCGATGTGCCCCCTACTCTCGGCCGACGGACCGATGCGATGCGTCAGGCGGCTCGTTTCTCGGCTAAGGGTAGGTTTGGGCCAAGCGCCAACAGATGGCGTTATTATATATAATAAAAATGTATGGCGGAATTGAAATATTATTAATGTAGCTTGTATATGAGATATTGCATATAGAACCCAGTTCTATAAGTTTAATATTTTGAGATTTAAACATGTGCTTCTCCAGGTGGACCGACCAAATGATTGCTATGTGCCAAATTTCTGCTCAATCGGATTAAGCATTTTTGCGTTTACGTGAAGACACACAGACAGACTTCAATCTGGAAGTGGTAATAATTGTTTCAGGGGGCCCAAAATTGATATTTCCGTCTTCATTTGAGATTTTTTTAGCGACTTCACAATACTTTCAATCCTGTCGGTTGGTGGGCTGGAAAGTAAATTGTGTAATTTAAAGAATTTCTTGCAATATTTTATTCCTATTAGTCTGTTACCCTGTAAAATAAAAATAAAATAAAAACCACCAACGTCTATAACTCCTTATTGCTTAAAATACTCATTGCTTAAAAGTAGTTAAAATACGGGGCTTCTGCGATATCAAGTATAAGTAACAAACGAGTAGTTAAAATAGGCGGTTTCGATGGCTCAAAGTTATTTTAATAATATTATTATCAATCAATAAATTAAATTATTATTATCAAAGTTTATAGACTGACCCACGTTTACAACGCAGAAAAATAAGTTTCCGAGTTGTTCCTGCTGAAGCATCCAGTTTTAAATAAAGGTCATTGATTTTATTTCAGCTATCCCCCCCCCCTCCCCCTTTATGTTAGCCACTTGTTGCAACCAAAATACCTCGTTTGAATCGTGGATTGACTTAATATCTCCGAAACGCCGTATTAGGTAATAATTATATTATTAATTAGGTATTAATTATCGTATAGATATTAATTAGATACTCATAAAACAACATTTTACTATTTTAAGAACTTCGAAATTTAACGGTATGCAATAAATGTACGTTCATCGGAGATTTACATTTTATCGCTTCGCCTTGCTCAAGGATCCCGCCTTATCAAAAGTAGAAAAGATTTCCATTTCAATTTCAACAGAAAACCAACTATAAAGTCATTCTATTCGGTCTGCCTCCGGTTCACACTTGACTCGTTTCATTTTTACCTTTATTTCTAAACGGGCTGTGTCGCCGACATTGCCCAATAACCATTTCAGCATGAAATGAAAGCCAGAAAATAGCCCCCTTAAGAAATACAATTTCAGTGGCGCCTCTCACCTGAAAATATCAGTCTCGACGGGGAGAGCCTAATTAAAAATAATCAAAGAGTGTTGACATTTCAAGGCGAGTGGGTATTATTAAAATGACCTATCCGTGGAATGAATGATCGATGTTTTCCTTTTTCGATAAAAATACTGGGTGAAATATCTTGAAGAGAACATAACATTTTTGGTGTTTATTTAATATCTTTGTGGTGAATTTGAGTCTAAACGTTTTATTCAGAAATTATCCTGTTTACTGCTCGAAAAAAGAGAATGCCACTATTTTCGCCCACCCTCCAATAACAATAATCCTTATGTCATTTAAAAGATCTTTTTATGTATAAAAAAATAATTATATGACAGATCTTCTGAATTTGTTGTGGGTAAAAATTATATACGGCAATAGATGACGAACGCGATTCATCGATAGTGGTTGGTTTTACTTGGCGAGCCGCATCATGTCCGTTTTACAGGTTGGCCAATATATCCGTGCCAGCTTTACTGCTGGATTTGATCATTAATTTAAATTTTGTCATTTTTAGTATTTGATTAACTATTTTCATGACTATCTTATTAATGCTATGATAATTAAGAATAAACGTTGTTTCTTTACTTAATCAGGAATTAACTTATTACATTATTTTATAATAATTGATGATTCTCATACCGATTACAAATCATTTAAATGACTTATACAGCAATAGTATGGCTCACGATATTGGCCTTTAATGCCAAAATGATTGGACAACAATTGGAGACTTTTGCGTTCCTCCTCCAATGCACTGGAAATTAATGTTATATGACTGGATGCCAGAGATGCTGAAATTTTATTTAAATGCCTTTCAGCATACGCTTCCAGACCCCAGTAATCTCACTCGTTGGAGCTTTGCTGAGGATAGTTCATGCCTCTTTGTAGCAATAACCCTTGCACAGCCAGGCATATTCTAGCTGGCTGCAAGGTGGCCTTAGATCAAGGACGGTACATTTACCGCCACGACAAAGTCCTTGCTGTTATTCGCGAGGTAATTAGCCTCTCAGTGGCTCGTGCCAACAAGGGTTTGACAGTACCCTATAAGCCCCCAATACAGTTCGTGCGGGATGGCTCTAAAGGCAAAAACATTTTACTACGAAACCTTTCTTAATAATCGAGAAACCTGAGATTGGATTCTGGAGGTCTATTCGGTCTCTACGCAGTATAAATTCCCTGAAAGTCTCGGATGCACAGACCTGCGTCCAGATATAACTCTTTACTTTCTATCTCGGAAGATGGCCCTTATCGTAGAATTGACTGTTCCATGGGAATCAAATATCCCAAAGACCACGAGTACAAATTAAATAAATACCATGATCTCGCAAATGCCGTCACTCGGAACGGCTTCACTATTCACCTTCACGCGGTGGAAGTTGGCGCTCATGGCCTGCCAGCTAAATCTCTGTTTCACCTTTTTAAAGATCTTGGTCTGTCCAGGAAAATGGGCTAATGGGAAAATGGGTTCGGGAGCTAATGGGCCCATGATGAGGTGGCCACGATGACCCATGTGTTCAGGGTCGGTCACACTCACGGGTCAACACCTATCCGATGGCCTCCACGCATGGGGTGCGAGCCTGGGTAGGACACTGGGTCAACCAGTCTCCCCTGGGAATCAAACCTCTGGCGCTCCTGGACGGTCTGCGCACCGAGCGGCGCAAGCCAATCGACTGTGCTCTCCGACTAACAATCGGGGGAGTCTCGGAACTGTATTGTATCCTATAGAGCGGGGGTGGTTGTCTACCTTACGGCGACTGCTCTTGAAATGACCATTGCCATCCGATCCTGGTTCAGAGTCGGGCAAAGGACGCCTTGGTCCGCGATAGATTCGGTGTATACCGTTTCACCGCTTCGTAAGGGAGAGGACCGCGCAAGCGACCTCGAACTCGGAACCAATCGAGAGACCGGAGAAATCTGGTCACATTTGGAAGCAAGGGCGCGAGGGTCGGCCCGCCAGGTAACACTGGCTATCTCGCGGTAAGGCGTTGGCTTCTTGCGGGTTGTGACGTAGCTGGACGTTGGATTTGTTTCGTCCAAAGTCTTCTACGTTCACTGCAGGGCGACAGAACGAGAAAATCGTTAAAACGTCCTGTGGTGACGGGCTCGCCCGTTGTAGTTGACACCGCAAGTTGTCCAGGAAAATAATCAACTCCTTCTTAGAAAAAATATCTAAAACCGCGATTTCCGCATCTCAAATTCTATGGCTTCGAAGGGGGAGTGAATGAGTGGTAAGGTGAACGCTCACATGTGGCAATACAGCTGTCTTAAACCTACCACAGTCGGTCGTTAGTCCGGAATCCACTGCTCACCCCCCGGAAGTGTAATAACACTTATGACGGGCCCGACTTCGGTCGGTGAATTCCATGGCAGCTCCGTTTGTATTTTATTTTTTTACTCACAACTATGACTACAGGTAATTTTCCATATTTACATTATTGAATATCTTAGATGCAATGACGTATCCAAAGGAATGCCTTCTTCTGGAGTGGAATGAAATTGTATTGTATTGTATATTGTATTGCTTCTACGTCATATACAGTCTGTTAAATGTGAGTATATCTTGCATTAATCTTGGAGCTTCAGACGAAATTGTGCGGAGTCATCAACATTATTTTCTCAGTGATTAATAAAGTGACACTTTAGCCGCGTTTCAGAATTTAAATGAGGTTAAGGTGGCTGGCTGTTGGCGGTGTTGCGACACGTATAATAAATTAGTACGCGAAAATAAGTTAAGATGAGACGTGTCTAACCGTGATTGTGAGAAGAGAGGGATCCTACTGAAGCAGATTAAATCAGCTACAAACTTAACCAACAGGCTCGTCATATAACTTTAAAAATTATTTTATTTTATGATAAAAAATATAACATAAGCCTGAATATAGGTAAAATAATACTATACGTTATTTATACTCACGAGTAATCTGGATTGTACGTACTTTAGTTATTTTCAGCGTCCATTAGCCCGCGTAAGTATCCCATCTACCCCTCGTCAATTCTCCTTTCCTCCGACAGCATTCCCGTTTTACTACGTCGGAGTAAAATAATTAGTTCGTACCGAAAAGTTACCCCGCAAACTGGCAAGTTTTCCTCTTTGCTAACAAATTACCCGGATAATTTTCACACCTTAAACATGTTTGGTATGGCCCTAAAGCCACCCGGATCGGCACCCTATCGCCCTCCGAAAAACATGCGTCGACAATAATCAACTTATTAATCGGTCTGTTGAGTTTTTGTGGTTTGTATCTTATATTATTAAGGAAGAATAGTAAGGGTAGACTGCTTTGATGCCATGTGGAATTTGGAAAAAGATAACTGCGAGAAATAATTTCATCAAAATATCATATTTACGGTTATCTTTGTATACATCTAAAGCTGAATATCATAATAAGTTATGAACCTAAATCATCATAGGGTGTATAACACATCTCCCGCTTAGAATAACAATGTACAAAATACTGTGTTTGAAATGCGCAAGTTTGAAAAAATCCATGTATATATTTTTAAAAGGCCAAACTGTGTTTTTCGACCTCAGGTGCGGGAGAAGCAGCGGGGTGTGGGGAGACTCAAGTACACAAACGCATATATCTACTGTCCGCGCGCAATCTCCGAGGAATCGCGGGCCGGAGAAGCGGGAGGATTACGCCGCCCTCGATCGTCTCTTCATATTCAGCACTCTCCCAGTACTAGTACTGGGAGATTGCGGGGTAGGAAGCGTCGGTCGGAAACGGCGTAATTCGCTCGCTTCTCTAGCCCCCGATTCATTGCGCGCGGACTGTATAATAAGTAAAAGACGGCAACGCAACGGAGAATTACACTACAAAACTCTCTTGTGGTGGCTGTGTTTCCAATTAAGGAGCCAATTTTAAAGAACCCTGGCGCAGTGACAAGCGCCTAATATAGGGGAACGCAAAAAAATATGGAAAGCAAATAAAGTAGGAGAATTCGGGACAATAGTGACAAGCGTCTAATGAAAGGGAAGGCGGGACCATAGTGACTAGCGCCTAATGTAGAGGAAGGCAGGTCGGTCAATAAACGCAATTAAAGCATGGGAAGGCAGGATAATAGTGACAGGCGCCTATTGTACGGGAAAGGGGGAAAATAATGACAAGAACCTAATGTGGGGAAGGAGAGCCAGTTATCGAAAGCAGCAAAAGTAGGGAAACGGCTCGACAATGCATTTCATGTAGGGGAAGGGGGGGCAATAGTGACAAGCTCCTTATGTTAAGAGCCTGTAAACCTTTGTAATACCTATGTGTGCAGTATTTTAAAATTGGGACTTTAAATTTCTTCACTATAGTATAATGTACAAACTGTAATCCCGGCTTCGCACGGGAAGAACTTTAAATTTATTGTTTTTTAACGAGGTTAAAATGTCGAATTCCCATCCAAAATTCGACACTCTAATAAAAGGATATTGAACAAATTTATTGCTTAATTTATTTATTATGGTATTTTTGCCTTAGCATGGGCAATATTCCAATAATGTCACTGGTTTTTCCTTTGAATGTCTTATAAAGTGACTTTGTATATGTAAAATTTGACTGTTACCTCCTACTGCCAACATAAATATTATTTCTTGACGTAACATGCGAAAGAACCAAGTACATTTGTCCATGAGAAAATTATTTACAATACGCTTCAAATAGGCTCGATAGGAATATATCACTTACTATATAAGTATAGAATATTAGTAAAAGAACAAATACTAATGTTCGTTTAAAACCCTCAAGCCATTATTTTCAAATCATAGTATCTTCTTAAAAAGGTTAACGGTAGTTCCACAATGGAGAGAGGAGGGGATCTGCGGTTAAGACCTTTTAATTTAGTTTTTTTTTAAGAATATTTTGTTAAAAACAGTTGATATATCTAATTTAAATCGCCTGCGGCGCAACCGAGGTAGAGGTACTCTACCCGCCCCTGTCCACCTGAAAGCGACGACCGGACAGATAAAAAGTAGATGGTGGTAGCTCGTGCGCATGAAGGAGAAGACATGGAAAAACGCGAACGTGCAAAACCGTACCGTTTTCAAAAGTAGACCGTAATCGGTTACGCGTATTCCTGTCAGTTTTACTCAATTCCAACTGACAGATAGCGATAACAAATGGAGTGCGGCGTGTGATGGTTATGCAAAAGTGATCGAGTTCGTTCAGACGGTCGATTTATCAAATTGCCGGGATTGGAACCTCCATCAATCACGATTAAATCGAATTACGATACTTATTAGGAATATTACCAACTTAGCGCTACTAACTTTGTGAAATTTCCAATAGCGCGATAAGTAACCACGGGAAAATCTTAAAATTCACACTTAGGGCTTAAACAATTACGATGTTGGCGAAGAATCCTTTTCAGGCTTCTGCCCGATGTTCAATTGCAGATATTTTGTATGTACTCAATTAATACCTTGTTTTTTCTTGGCCCTAAATTTTAATATATAAAAACGAGTATTCTCGCTTGGTAAAACGGGTAGTACGCACTGGCGATACTGCCACAGGATGCACTGAAGATGATGACAAATTCACGAATATAACAGAAATTATAAGAATTATTAATTATAACAGGGGAAAAGGGTCAAGCGATCGGGCAATACAATGTCGTAGTGGAAAAAAATGTAAAAAAATATTAGTCCATTCCATCATACTATAATACTTAGCCACCCCAGCGACCAGCGTTCCAAGTGAAACAATTTATAGTAAAGCTAGTCAAATATATGACTAAGAGAGGCAACTTGCACGAAACAAAAGCCCCAAGCTTTTATTTTGGAAATACAATTTACCCTTGTTAACCATTATCGGTCTTAAGTCACCTTAAGGCAACATATTTTCTCTCTCCAAAAACGAGCCATAAGAATATTGGTAAACCTTAAACATAATGAATCATGTCGTGGTCACTTCAAAAATCTCAGTATTCTAACGCTACCATCACTATACATATTTGAATGCATAAAGTTAATATTAAAAAAAACATAGGAAAGATGAAGACCCAAAAAGAAATTTACTCGCATTTCACCAGATGTAGGCACAATTTAGCATTACCCCGTCCATCTCTGGAATTAATCAAAAGGGATCCAAATTACGTTGGAATGGCGTGTTACAATAAACTGCCTGAGAATATCAAAATTATATGTAGAAACGGAAAAATAACCCAATTTAAATCGAAATTAAAAGGCTACGTTATTGGAAGAGAATTATATAATATTAACGAATTATAATTAGATTACTGACAATTTCCATCTCGATTTTTTTTCATTTAACTTGACATTTGTACCGTTTTATTGATAATTATATTATTACTATTATTTCTAATTGTCTCCCATAATCAATTATATTTCTTATTTATAGGACTATTTAATTTTAATATTATAATTTCATGACTATCTGTAGTTATAAATATCTAATATAACTCAATTGTGTGGTGAGTCTCTAATGAAATATTTAGTATACATTTTAAAGTTATTTTAACATTAAGCGGCAATATAAAGTGTCTAAACAACTATGTAAAAGTTTTTGAAGACAATAAATGCGATTTGATTTGACCTCTGTCGTGACAACAGTAGTTTTCTGCAGCGATCGTATGGCACGTGTGAAGTGACAAGGCGAATCATATCAAACTTAAGCCTAAAAGTTAATTTTACGGGTTAAAAATAAAAAGCCCCCAAGATATCTCTAATTGCAATTATTTCGTGAATATTATGTGTTTGATATACGTCAATTGTACGTTAAGCAATTGCTAATGATATTCCATAAATTCAAAAACCTACAACCTATGGACCAACTAGCCAAGATGACTAGAAGCGCTGGGGGAAGGCAGTTTTTAGTACCATGTGTAAGAAACTCATTCTCGCAACGATACTTCTACTACTTACCTACATAGCTCCAAGGCTTTATAATAATATAGACACTGCGATTCAAAATCAATTAACCATGAATCAATTTACCATCAAAATCAATTTACCAATTTAAGAGATCAATAAAAATGTGCTTGTTTAATAAAGAACCATTCTATGCTAAAACCGAACTCATCACAATCTTTGATTAGGTAAATTTAAATAATTAAAAATAATAAAGTAATAATCAATCAAACAAACTTGATTGTAATATTGGAGTCCTGGCCACCCTAGAACGGGCTAGTCCCAGTTGGGTGACAGAAACAAATAAGCAAAAGGTTAAGGTTTTGCCATTCGGTTCCTGTTATTTTTGTAAGCTAATCAATGTTTTATAGTAATTAATTCTTAAATAAATAAATAAATAAATAATAACATCATAATAGCAAATCATAAATTATGAAATAATAATAATAAAAGGAGTTAATTATGTATATGTGTAATATGTATTTATTGTATTGATGTATTAATAGATATTTATGTATTGGTGTTGGGTAAAAACATAACTTTATTTCTACTAATGTATGAGTGTATAGCGGGATAATACAGTGTTTGTGTATTATACAGGCGTGAATGTTTATTTTTTCTTTTTCATATAACCGAAAGTCATACCAGTCAGCCAGGGCCGGATTTAGAGGTCTGGATGCCTTGGGGCAACAAAGGAATGGAGATCCCCTTGTTGCCCCAAGTGGCCCCTTGTTGAGGAAGAAAGATAACGCTTGAAACAAATTTTAACATTCCATTGTTTCTGATTGGAGTGAACAAATATAGATGACTCGTTTTTTTTAATAACTAAGAACAATATAATCATGTTTGCACAAAGTACTGTATGTAAAGGTAAAACAGCGAAAAAAAATATCAAAGAAAAAGTTGTTTACTAGTTTACTCGTCGTAATTTCAAAGATTTTTTTACGACGTCCCTATTGTAAGGGCCTCTCTTTTGTGGAGGCCTCTGGGCTGTAGCCCCGGATGCCCTCACCAAAATCAGGCCCTGCAATCAGCTCGGGGAAAAGTAATATCTGAACTAAAATATCAGCATCCCTAGATACGGCCGTTTTTCGCTCAGTTAGGTAAGCGATGAGCCAGTGGTTATGGGTTTAATTAGTTTTTCCTGCACGACTTGTAACAATGTGTATACCGAATATCACATAGCCCTTCTGCAGTAATCTTGTTTTTTGTAATAAATAAATAAAATAAATATCGAAGCACGCTCTGTAGCGGAAGGTTTTTCCCGGGGACGTTTACGGGGGAAGTTTCGTTCTTAATTTTTTTCCTTTTGTATAAAGAATCTTGCAAAAATAACAACACTAAGCCAATGACGCATACGATTTTTTTCCGAAAAATGGTCATGTCACTATTTGGTGATTTTCGTGAAGGGGAATCTGCACGGAAGGTCTATGAAAGGTCTTCGACATCAGACAATGAGAGATTGCATAGTAAACTATTTATATTACAACCTGATAACACAGGAAAATATAACGACTGCTTTGTATGTTCTAATCGTCAGTTGCCTGGAGGAAAATAACAGTATATTTTGTGAAACGTGCAAGAGGAAACCATTACTTCACGTTGAAGATTATACCGAAAAATACATTAAAAAAATACACATAATTAGAAACTCACATATCTAGTACTTCTTCAAAAAATAAATATTTTTTAACAAAACTGCTAAATTGAAATAAATATAAATAAATAATTAAAAAAATGTTTTTTTTAAATATTTTTTTAAAATAACTACAACCTAGTGAGAGCCAAGCATGCAAAAAGTCGCGTCCGATTAAGGTTCAAAGTCAATATTGAGTAAGTCTACTATTTTCATGCTATAATTATTGGTCATTAGTTAGTTAATCATGTCCATGTTGAATGTACCTACGCATTTACTACAAAAAATGTAAAATTACAAGGTGCACATATTAATATAATAATTTTGGTATTCGTTGGTCGTTTGTACTTTTTTGAACTGAAAATCTTTTGGTTTTTCTTCAACTTTTTACGAATCCCACCACGTAGTTGACCCTTCAGGAGTCTATGTTTGAAATTTTAAGGTTTTGCCTGTACCCGCAGCCCACATTTTTGAACATTTGAACAGTTTTGTATAGTTTTGATTTTTTAAAACTTTTTATGAATTATTTACTCAGAAGTCTATGTATGTTCAAGTCAATAAGTTAAGCTGTTTAACCTGGAGGTCGGTCAACATAGAGATATAGAAATCAAAAACTATACCATTAGTAATATTATGTAAGAGTGTGAACCTAATTACGAAAATATGTTTCATAAGAAAAGTAGAGAACATTTTACCAATTTTATCAATAGACTTTTTTGATATGTTAAATATATTAGTAATTGAAAGAATTTGAAGCGTTTAGGATGCGAAGATGGATTCGGAAATTTTGACTAACGCTGATGTTCCGCGGATGCGGATATATCCTGCACAGGACTGATCGTTTTACGCAGCAGATATCGTGATATTTGGGGGTTTTCATGATTACTGTCTTCGAGCTTTGCGCCATGATGGTACATATTTAGTTGGATATTCAGAGAGCAATTACGTAAATGAAGTATTTTAAAAATACTTTACTACGAAGTATTTTATTTATATTTCTTAAATCGGTTATCAGATCAAAGGGAGCATTAAAGTCAAGCGTTTACAGCACGAAAACGCTAATTACAACACTCTGAAGAGACGCCGGCATAGAATTTCACTTTTTTATTAAAAAATATTTATTTACTTAATTTAACGTAGTCAAATATATATTCTGCTATTCATTAAACAAGGGCAACCCTCAAACATCCATTTTATTAAATAGAATAATCGTGACTGAATTTTACTCCCATTAGCATTCTAATAATAAATAAATATGATCTTCGAAATGTTGTAGGTAATTCCTGAAAATGAATTATTTTGAATAATTCTTATTACTCGAATACTTTGTTTTGACAAAATGACGGTGTAGTTATTAATTCGAGTTTAAAATTTAATTTCAATTATAAATCCCGCAAGGGAACAGAACGTAAAATTAATACATAACTTATAGTTATAATATATTAGTAATATATCGGGCTATCTATTGACTAATTATAATATCGTAATAAATAGACTTTAAAAATCAGCAATCTGATATTATTCTAATCTAGCAAAATATACAGGAAAAAATCAAATAAATATTTATTAATAAAATGAAGATATAAGAAATTACAATGAACCCTGTATAGTAATACATACAGCGTGAGTTTTTAATTAGTGCCCTATTAAAGTGGGTGGAACAATATGAGTAAATAACCAATTTAAAAAATTTTTTTTTTGTTTTTTTTTTATTTTGGAAATATTGATAAACTTATAAATATAAGTTTGTGAAGCGCGCTATCTAGCAAAAGGTAAAATATCGCGTGTAAACAAAATTTGTGATATCTTACCTACCGCTAGATGGCGCAACGCACTTAACTCTTTTTATACGATTTTTCAAAACATTTAATTTTTCATATTATTTTTTTTTTGTTTTTTTTTTAGTTTTTTGTCCCAAACGTTCTTATCAAAAGTTTCTTATTTTCTCCCACTGATTCACCCACTTCAACGATGTAACTAATTGAAAAACCCACCCTGTAAAACGTGTATCTAAAGAAACACTTACTTATGCAACAAAATCCATTCAACAATAAAATTATTGTAGCCTAAAACCGGTAGTTTTAATTTCATCAGAAAAATTTTGAAAGCGCCTGCAATGACAGGTTATCTTATTTTAATTTCGGTAATGAGATGTCTCGAGAGATTTTAAATGATGCCAGTGCAAATACATTATATATACACATATTAAAGTGGACTAGACGCCTTATTGCTCTCTTCAATATTGACTTAATTATATTTTAAAATTAAGGACCTGGCTTGTAAGAAAAAATATTTTCCAAGAGGTGGTTTGGTGTAGATGACAAGTTTTACAATTTATTGGATTTCGATAAATATTGTACAGAATGGTTAAACCTTCAATGACGTGAGTTATCGCACAAACAGATTCAATTTATAGCTATCATAAACAATGCATTCTGTTCCGGCTTAACCGTCGCTACTCGAATTGGACAACATCGCTTTGCGTCGTCTATATTTGCTTTGTCGTACCTATTTCACAACCTGAAAACCGATTAAAAATACTGTAGATACCTTCCCCTGTAATGAGTTTCAGTCAAATACCGGAAATTTCAATTCAAAACCACGTCATTTCAGGAGCGGGTGATATATTAGATATACTAATTCGCAAAATGGATGTTATTAAGTTTCGTCGAAATATATAGTCCCAGGCCCAGTAACAGGCGAAAGGCAATTCACGTTAGGGTGGTATTATCATAATTAAGATTGTGCTATCCTGTATAAGAAGCAGGGTGAATGATTTCTTTCGGCACCTGTAACTCGACTTTGAAGTACATGAATCGAGACAAGGGTTACCGGCTGGGTTGGTAGAAAACCAACAAGAAAGTATAGTATAGTAATTTATTAGTGTGGTAATTCATAATTACCTTTTAATTAGCAAACTAATTTCGGTTTTTTCTCTTTCTAACATAATGTCTGGCGTTAGTGCTTGAAAGGGATAAATATATTTTGTTTTGTAAGTTGCGCCCGGATTATTAAAATTGATAGTTTTTATTATCCAAGATCCTTTACTGCACTTTTGTCAGAAGCATCTTGGAATATGCATCTCAGGTATGGAACCCTTGTTATGACAAATATATAAACAGAATCGAGCGCATTCAAATGAAGTTCATGAAATATCTCTGCTTCCGTCTGAAAATCCCATACAGCTCATCTAACTATTTCAATTTATGCAAGAAATTTCATATCCTCCCCTTGATTAAGCGGCGTGAAACCTACCTCCAATAATATTAACTGTCCTGACTTACTAAATAAAATTAATCTCCGTGTTCCTTCCAAACTCAATAGATTTAACCCTGCTCTTCATGTTCCTCATGCTGGTACCAACTATAGGCAAAATGCATTTCTGTGGCGAACAAGTGACAATTTCAATGACATGATTAAACGCTTTGACTTTGATCTATTCTGTACGAGTGTTAACTCAGCTAGGCAGCGGCTGAACAGTGAATTTTTTAGCATTAATTGTTGAATAATTTTTGATGCATTCTTAATCGATAGCTTTGAAAGATCGCATATGTTTCTACAACGTTATTTAAACGTGAAAACCTTTAATTGGCTTTCTGCTATGTTACTCTGGCATTGTTAAATTATAATTAGCTGTTGGTTTTCCTGAAAATAAATAAATAAATAAATAAATAAATAAATTATCAGCGCTTGAAAGTATGAAATCATTTACTCCACCGATCCAAAATGTACAGCTGGCAACAATTAATTGGACTCCACGTTTTCTTTCTACTGCCTACTTATCTTACCGCCTACTATTTTTACCCCCCCCCCCCCCCATTAGTCTATTTCACAGCTGTAACTGTAGGCATCGATTAAATAAAGTTTTTGTAAAAGCAATGGCGAAAACCACATTAATTTAGCGGTTTTTAATTTTCAAAGCTGTACCTAACTGTTTCCGTCTTAGATCAACATAAACTTTTGTAAAAGCAATACCAAAACACATAACAAATATGTTTCTCTTACGAAGCTGTAAATGTTAGCGTATTAGATAAATAAAGACTTTGTAATATATTCCTTTTGTTTAGATGGCCTGCTACCTCCCGGGGGTCTTTTGCCATCCACCGGTTGAAAACCGCTGGTCTAGACATATATCTATTTTCCAATTTATAAATTCATGTTGTTTGAAGACGGCAAGTGCTGAAATATTTCGTGTATAAATAATTTCAATGTTTTTTCGTGTATAGCCACTAACCGCCTTTTCTTTTGTCCAGAATCTACCCTTTCTTTTTATATGTCGAAGTTATAGCAAATGGCCTCTACATATACATGACATACATACAAGAAATTTGACAAATTTGATTGATTTGATTTTAGGCGGCTGGAAAAGCACTCGCCCTACTGTTAAACATTGTCTCACATTGTCTAACAGACAAAAAATAAAATAAAATTAGGCTACTCTTCAAAATACGGAAAAAATGGAATTCTCTATTCTGCCTTAGATATTAATTGATAGAAAGAGTTCACCACTTACGCCACATTCTATTCTGATTGGATGATATGTTTTGGGATTCCAAAATCTTTCATTCGGTGATATCTCTTTGTGTTCTTTCTGAGGCTTTGAGTGTATTGTTTGTGATTTACAGCAGCAATTTGGTTTTCACCGCGTCTGATAAATAGACCCAATTAATGGCGTGGAGGATACAAAAGGCACTCTTGTTGTTTGCGTAGACTCAGTCTATTTCTGCCTCGCTACCTGTTTTGATTAATCAGCCGACTTATTTTACGAAATGAAACTGTGGCGAGGAACTTCTCATTGTGTACCTCAACACCGAACATTTATAATTATGTCTAAAACAAACATTACTTACTTGATATAAAAGACATTTGTTTACTCGACACAAAAAATACAAATAAGAAGAAATTGACATCTGGACTGCTTAGGCTATAAAATATGGTATCATTATAAATCCTATAAATCGCAAAGAATTGTGATTAGTGGTAAGAAAACATTGTCAAAAACAGATAATTCATAATTCATAAAACAGACAATTTGTGTAAATGGAAATATTTACAATTATATCCAAATTCTATATATTTCCTGAATATATTATATTTTTTGAAAAAAAACGATATACTGCAAAAGTGTGACATTTCCTCAATTTAAGCTATTTTCTCAAATAACGACAATTTAGATAATTTTGGAAAAGTGTGTAATATTTTTTTTATCAATAAATTACGATATTTTTTGATAATGCAATACTATTGAAATGTACGATATTTCTGAAAAGTACACCTTTGAATGGAAGTACGATATTTTCTGCCCTTTCGTCTTGATTTGCCCCGCCTTTCTTTTATTCATTCCACACCATGGCCCGACTTTCCCTGTCTTACACAACTCATTATTTACCTCCTCCCGGACTTGCAGCATCTTACCCTACTTATTCCGCACGTCCGCCCTAAATTGCCCTACAAGTCCGGGTGGAGCAGCGGAATGCAGCTCCACCCAGACTTGGCCCAATTTACAATACAATTACGCACCCGAATCACCCTACATAAATCTGGTCAGATATTCCCATTAACAAATAAAACTTATCGTCGAGAGCCTTTCTTGAGATGACGTGCGCACACACACACAGACATTTATTTACACATACACACGTTTTTACCCGACTTCAAAAGAGGAGGAGGTTATCAATTCGGTTGTATCTTTTTTTAAATGTTTGTTACCTCAGAACTCTGCCCTTTATGAACCGATTCGGAAAATTCTTCTTTTATTTGTAAGGATATACTTTCAGATTGGTCCCATTTTATCAAAATCCTGTTCTGATGATGGGGTCCATGAAGAATTGAGGGAACTCCTCAAATATTATCTTATGAAGCTGAAAATTTACATGTTAGTTCAATTCAACCTGATTCTACACTGTGGGTTGGCTCCCGACGAGGGGACTCCTCAACGGTCAACAGCACAGACATAAAATTTTGTATATGCATTCAGTCACGATAGACCGTTCTAAGTTCCACCAAGACAGGACTGCGGCATCCAGGGTTGGCTTCCAACGAGGGAACTCCTCAACGGTCAACAGCACAGACACAAAATTTTGTATACGCATTCAGTTATGATAGCCAGTTCTTAGTATCACCATGACATGGCTGCCACACTTATATAAAAAAATAGGAGTCGGTTTTTTTTCGTTAAAATTTTGTCGATTATTAAAACACCGACTCGTATTGGTTTCGCAAAGCATCACTTTGCTCAGCCAAAGAATCATGCAACTTTTTTATATAATAATCCGACGATCGCAACAATAGTTTCACTTAAAGCAATTAATGTAAAAACGTAAATATTCAAGTAGAACTTAAAATAACATAACTTTAGTTAATATTGAAATCGAATAAAATAAAAAGTATGACAAAAATCTAAAAAAATACAAATTAACTAAAACAAAGTAACTAAAAAAAATAATAACTAAACAAATCTTAGAAAATATTCAGTTAATATTAAGTAACGTAAACGGTTCAAATCGTCTCGTTTTTCAGTTACGTAATCGAATAATTTTGCGTTTTCGAATAATTTTTTGACCATTTCGCGACAAGTATACTCGACAAGTATACAAGTATACTATAACCATTTATTAATAATCAATGCTACAGATAAAATCAGAAGGTTAATAATTATTTTTTAAAATTTTAGGAAGGTATTGCAACCAACTATCACATATATGTAATGTGTTTTATGTGGGTTTATTTTATACTATGGTATGTATATTTGGATATTTATTATTTTTATAGTATTAAAATAACAAAATAAGATTTAAAAATATTTTTTCCCATATTTTATCGGATACCCTTCAATCTGTGTAAGCTAGACATTTGCACGATTTTTTTTTAGGACACTGTACACATTAAAAATTATGAAGTATATATAAAGGCACGTAAACGGACAATACATCACAATATAGTCATAGTTTAATAATGTAAACTGATATCATTGCTAATATTTTTATTTAGATATTATTAGATTTTGTGGCCCAATATTCAGTCGAAAAACTAACAACGTTTATAAAGCATTTTGTGTGAAATACTTCCTTCGTGGAAACCCTTTCAGCTATTTTCACTATTCTAAATCTAGCTATATCAAGAACAATTACATGTACAATCTTAAACAATGAAATTCATAAATTAAAACAAATATGTGCCTACCTTTTATACGATTATTTTAATCAATAAGCTGTAACAACAAAGACAAAGCTTTCTTCTTCGAAACGTATTTGGTAGTTAATAATATTGCATAATCCACTCGTTTATAACCATAAAACGAGAGTATGTGGATCAACTTGTTTACGAATTGCTTTATTTCGCACGAATGGATATGAAACACGTTGGTTATATACAAGATAGTTTTTAGGTAGGCTTCTACCTACCTGAAAATGTTATGAGGGAACCTAACATAATTACAATTCCATAAGACTGGTATAGGAAAAAGGTAGGTTTATTTCATCATTCTAGATGTTTACACGACTGCCCAGAAGGAGTGTTAAGTGTTCAGAATTCATCTATGTATGTTGACCGATTTTTTATTCCGCCATAACTTCTAAACGCGTGAACAGAGTGTTAGAATCGTTTTGTCCTTCCAAATGTCATAGGGTACGTACCCTTGCTCTCATATAAAGAGAAAGCAGCATCTTTAATATAAATCGCCATGTTACGCGGTGCGTGTTGACATTAATAATTTGACGTTTTAGTTTTTTCGTTCTTCCTCTTCGCGGCCCTCAGGAATAAATAGGCTTGTAAAGAAGAGAAATATTTGAAGTATTAATGTATCAAAATGAATTAAACAAAGTATTACAAGTATTATAATTATTACACTCCACAAAATATTACCGATTTTTAAATAACCGTTTATGGTTCTTATGAATTTACTCCAATCCAACATTTTGGAAAATAATAAAACTGCGCAATTGTAGGGTACTCGAAAAAAATCCGATATGTATTAATAATGAAACCATTTTTTATTCCACCATAACTTCCAAACGCTTGCACCGATTTAGAAGTGAGTGATATTGTTAGGATCGTTATGTCATCCCGAGTGTCATAAAATACCTAAACTGTCCAAACATCAAAATGCTTGTCTAAATGTACAAATGTCTATAAATTAACAAAAACATATCGTGTCCAGTGTCGAATGAAATGTCTGATTGAGTACATTCCGGAAATATACATTTATCTAAATGGATAAATACATAAACCACAAATATTTCTTTAAAAAACCGTAACAAAAAATATTATATATACAATAGTTCACTTTCTGTATCTGAAGTATTCTTTAAAATATATTTATTTGTTTGTAGATACGAAATATGCGAACAAGTCCCAATAACTTTGTATAATAGTCATGATACAAACTTAGCTTTTACATTGTTTTTAATATCGAGTATTGGGATAAATTCTTGAACCGATAGAGAAAATTTCGTATACGAGATGACGTCATATCTCATATCACTTCTGCATTCCACTTTGAATTTTAAATGAAAAGCGATAGAAATAAAAGTCATCGTGATGTCATCTCGTACACTACATAACCGTTTTATCTATCGATCTAAAAATCGCTCCCAGTTTCCTTGTTCAGTCGTTTTTGGCTTATTGCTTGTTCTCATCCCACTATTCTTCTAAAAATATTTTACTATTTTATCCTACCGTGTTTATGGCACCGAGTTAGGAAATTGCGCGGAAGGGGGGTCAACATCATTTCGGGGGGCTAGAGAGGAATTGCATAGGGGAGGTGGGAGCGTTAAAGAGAGCATTAAACGATTTTTTAAAGACCTTTTATTAATATTTTGTTTTTTTTTTTAATGATGTTTATTTAATGGAAATATTTACGTATATTATCGACGCAGTTTTGTTATTTTATTATGATCTAGTTAAGGCATCTGCCGTAGAACTCTCGTGAACAGGAATCATCGAATGATTATAGGCGCTTTTCACTGCCTCTTCGGAGTTTCCCCCCCCCCCCCCCCTGTAAAAAATATCAAAATTCCGAAAAAAGTGGCAATCTGTTTGAGCAAAGTCTGGCGAGTACGGTGGATGCCGAAGAGTCAAAAATCACAATTCCTGCAACTTGGCGACAGTTAGTTAAAAAGTATATATCCGTGTATTGTCGTGAAGGAGCAGATTCGTTCGTGTGAACAATTGAGCAGGTTCGTTTGTTTAATCGCGAGAAGGTTGACAGTACACATTTCCATTAACTGTTGTACCAGAGCGCGAGAACCTGTGGTGAAAAACACCGGCATAGTACCACCAGAACAGTCACCATGAGATTCTTATGTACTTTCCGATAATATCAAACTTTCAGAAAATATCGTGCAGGAATTTAGTTTATTTAATTATATTACCTATATATCTCATTATATTATAATATCTTAGTTATATTATTTATATATAGTTTGTATTAATTAGCTATCCAAATTAATACGAAAGAGTAGTTTGCGAAAAAAGGACGAATGATGAAAATTTAAAGCTGTACACTTTAAACTTTAGACGAATTATCGGACTTACAAAATTCTTTCGCTTATTAGTTTTATTCGTCGTATTGATGAGCTGATTAGATAGAGCTGTCATATACATACAATCCGATCCGAGTCTAGCTTTAAATTGGAATTCCAACTCAGACGAAAATTATCCAAGTTCAAAGAGGCCAGTTTGGAAAAGGGTCATTAACTAGTAGAGTATCTAATATACACTCCAATAAACAATGATTTAATATTCTAGGTCAACAGAAACAACTCCCGCTACTAAAGACATAATTATATTATATCAGCAATCGTCAATTCCATTATTACCTCGCGATTATTCGACTTGTGAAACGCCGCGTAGCCGTAAGGTAACCAGTAATACCGCCCCAGCAGACACAATTCTGATGCCACTCTGGTGCCAACAAAGCGTCGGGAGCAGCCTCCTTAATGGCGCTGCGAGAGCGGCAAAAGCCATTGTGCCTGTACATAATTAAAAGCATTGTCGATGGTGACCACACGATCTTCGCCGGTCGGAAATTATCTGTCACTTACAGACTGCGTATATTACGGCACCCAAAATGTCGTTCGAGTGCGTTGCGTGGCGAGATTCTGGCACTACAGCAATATTTATTTGTTTATTCACTTATGTATTTATTTATTTGTTTATTTATTAATTTACCAGAACATAATTAACCTTACAGGCAATTCCAAATCGTTATTGATAGTGATTATTTATTTTTTAACTGACTATTTTAGTCAGTATGACTAGTAACTTTTAGTAGTTACCCATTCAAATTATTGATTATTTTAATCAATAAGGGAAATACAAAAAAGTCGACTACGATGGTTCGGCCATGTTTGCCGAATGAACGCTTGCCACGTAAACTTCTTTGGCGAGGCCGTCCGACAGAATGGAGAATTTAGCACTAAAGAAAACCTGTATATTCTATTCTCGTTTAATATTTTGATTTTGAATTTTAAACTATTCTTATTCTCATTGTGTTCTAGTTGTAGTTTGAGTTTAGTAATAGATCAAGTACCTACCGAAAGACACAGACAAGCTTATATGATTAGTGTTTGGTGGGGTTGTGTCCGAATGAAAATCCGAATGATTACAATAATTTATTAATATCGTAGTGGTTGTAAGTTTGTATAAATAAGTGAAATTAAATATACATGCCAGATGGAGATAGGATTTCCATCTCATTAACTAGGTGCCTGTTGAAATAATTAATTTTGGATTTCTTTAAATATTTGATTTTATAATGATACAATGTTTAGTGGTAAATCTTACTACGCTAAAATGAAATTTTGTTAATGTTCGTTATCCTATACGCCACTTGTGCTAGGGCTCCAGTATTACCCATAACAAACAGCAACCAAAAGCAAACTTTAAACAATATCAAGTTAAGCCCCCAAATAACTTTGTCGTTAGTTGTTAAGATTTCTGAAGTGAAAGCTGAATGGTTGCGGTTACGAGAACTTTCAACTATTATTCGCATTAACACTGATTACAACATGGAATTAACTCTTCATATACATATTAAGGTTCATTAAGCTCGCAGCTTACTACTTTGGAAAAAAATACTGTTTGAACAGCTTTATGACTTAATTAGGTGATTAAATATAAATTGATGGTAAATAATGAGGGCAAGTTCACCACGGCTTCTGTTACATCACTGACTTTATGTTGATGAATTAATTAGTTAATTAGGCTCATCGCGGCTGTACCTACCTATGCATGACAAAGTTAGGGCCTTCCTATATAAAATAAACTTTATGCTGATAGATTCTGGTAATGCGAGATATGAGATAATTGAGAAAAGAGTAAGATATCTCCACTTTATAAATTTAAAATATATCTGTTTAATATATTTTCGCAAATGATGTACAAGATAATAATGATGATGAAATTTTGGACTTGAATATATGTATTCTCAAAGGTCGCTAGAGTATACGATATTATTGTATTTCAAAAACCCGCGCTGTAGTACTAGTCAAAGGTGGATTTTGTATTTCATTATGGAGTTTTGGTTAGAACATCGTTTCCGAATTTTCTATCACAGCATGCTAGGCCAGTGCACTTAGTGATTTTGGCATAGAAAATATTCCAGTAGTTTCAATTATTTAATGTTTTTTATACTGGTCTCTTAATATTTAATCTAAGTTTTCGACTTTAGCCCGCCTGAGCACGAGCCGCAATATTGAAAATAACCAGCCGAAATACCGACAAAATCTACTTCTCTTAGCCTTATTTTAAAGTTAGCCTTATTAAAGTAGCCCTGTTTTCCCTTAAACAAGCCTTTAATAATAGAGCATAACAATTTCTCCAGATATACGTTTAGGCTGACTAAGGAACTAGATCCAGTTAAATGTTAGAACTCACCGATTTATAATTTTTAAGTGTCTCCGAAAAAGCATGTATGTTCCTAAATTATTATTTATCCTTCGTCTGAGTTTATCCTCTCGTGTCTTCCGCTTTTTGGGGATATTTTATAAATCCGAAATATAAGAAAGCTTTTTATCTATTTTTTTATTTTTATTATATATCTTTTGAGTATTTATATTTTGTTCTATTTGTACCTAAATTGTTTCACTTCCACGATGCTTGGCTGTAAGAGATTGTAATTAAGTCAACAGTTTTATGTTTTGTTTTTACCTTAGCGATAATAGTGATTTTCCCTTCTACCGAATCAAGGTATCTCTATCATTCAAGATCGCTACTGTATTGACATGGTAATTATTTTGTTCACTCCTGTTAAGGTGGAAATGGTAAGAAAGTTTAAGCATGTCCCATAGACTCTGTGCATTAGATATCCCCTATTAATTAGGAACATGTATTTTGCTGCTTCTAAATAATTTACAATTTTTGGCAGTAAGAAAATATACATACCCGTCTCATACAAAATTTATGCTCAATAAGATTTGTGGTAAAATTTCGTGCCTTTTGAATTTACATAAATTAACTTAGTCGCGCATTTTGATTGTATTTTTGCGAAATTTTAGGCATATTTACGACTTTATATCTCGGTACTCATTAGAGATACAATAAATAAGTTAATACACATGTTTAAAAAAAATATCGCATATTTTTTTTACCACTCTTTTAGTAGAAATTGGTATTGAAAATGTGGTATATGGGAAACTAGATTTTGCCGTGATTTAGGCTGGTATTTCCAAGGTTGCGGAACGCGCATATGCTTGCCAATTACAAAACCTGGCGGCACATAGACAAGACTAGCAGGGGTTCTTTTTAAACTGGGAACTGAAAGCGGCTTGGATCTGATATCCCTGCTCAGTCCATTCCACAGGGCTGAAAGTTTGTAGGCGAAACTGCTTTCGTACGCAGATGATTTAAGCTTGGGTATTGAAATTCAAGTGAGCATAGCAGTAGGGCCATGTTATTAGGATGAAAAGGTAGTTAGAAATGTTATATCTTACATTTTTAAAAACTAAATTTGAGAGATAAAGTTGCCTGAGGAGGGTCCGTTTAGAATGGCGGATTTATAGAGAAACGGAGAAACGTGGCTTCTAAGTGAAAAGTGGAAGCAAGATACGGCGCAGTTATTTGTATCCTCTGAATTATTTGTGTCCTCTGAGTATTTTGGTCCGATTTGCGAAAACACGGTCCATATATATGCAGTCGCCGTAACATCACCGGATCTACGGTTTTTTAGAGCCGAGGCAAAAACTTGATATTGGCGCCTCTCTTCTCCAGCATTTGAGATTAGTGATTTAAAACACTAACGATACTTATTTAGTGTGTGGGACTTCTTGTTACCAGGGAATAAGAAGCCTTAAATCAGTGTTTACTCTTTATTTCCTATTTGCTAATATTATATCATTTCCTTACGTGGCATTAACATAGAATACATGCAACCAGTATAGACAACGCAAAACTAAGACTGTATTCACACCTTCATTTGTTAGTTGCCAGCAAGTTTTACTATCTAATCTTGCCATAGCTCTAAAGCTAGACGTGGTCATAGATTCTTTCGCGAAAAATAAAAATTGGCATGTAAACGTTGAGCTTTCCTTTCCGCGAAATAATCTATTACGACATTAACTAATAATTGTAGTGACACGTTTAAAAGAATAGTTATTTACAAAGAAACCAACGCTAATTACTCGTATACCTAATCAGTTACCTAAATACCGACCGTCGTTTGATCTTCGGTCGTTCGTGTTTATTCGGCTCCGGTAGTGTAGCCTCGTTTCCTTCTGTTGGCGGCGAGGAATTTTCCTGGCAGTCATAACACACACTTCGCACGCATTCATAACTCTACTAACAATACGCATACTAGTGAGGGAGCTCACGGGGCATTGTGGCCTAAAAAAAAATATGTACAAATAGATTTGTCAACTACCACGGGCGAACCCGTCACCCCAGGAAGTTTTAACGATTAGTCGTTCTATCTACCGTGAAGTGAGCGCAGAAAACTTGGACAAACGTCAAACTCCGCCACATGCCCGTAAGAGGCCAACGCCTTAGCCTCGGGATAACCAGGTGTGTTACCCAGCGGGCTTACACTCACGCCCTTACTTCCAATTGCGACCAGATTACTCCGGTCTCTCCATTGGTTACGAGTTCGAGGTCGCTTGCGCGGTCTTCTTCCTTGCGAAGCAGTGAAACGGTGTATACCGAATCTATCGCGGACCACGGCATCCTTTGCCCGGCTGTTTACCCAGGATCGGGTAGTCGATGGTCGTTCTAAGAGCAGTCGCTGTAAGGTCCGCAACCACCCCCGCTCTAAAGGAACAGTACTGCTTCCACCGACTGTTAGTCAGGGTGGGGAGCTAACGGGCCCATGATGAGTTGGCCACGATGACCCATGTGTTTAGGGTCGGTCACACTCACGGGTCAACACCCATCCGACGGCCTCCACGCATGGGGCGCGAACCTGGGTAGGACTGTGGGGGGCGATCCCAGTTTCCCCCGGGAATCAAACCTCTGGCGCTCCTGGACGGTCTGCGCACCGAGCGGCGCAAGCCAATCGATTGTGCTCTCCGACTAACAGTCGGGGGAGTCTGGGAACTATATTGTTTCCTATAGAGCGGGGGTGGTTGTGTACCTTATGGCGACTGCTCTTGAATTGACCATTGGCCATCCGATCCTGGGTGAACAGCCGGGCAAAGGACGCCTTGGTCCGCGATAGATTCGGTCTACTCCGTTTCACCGCTTCATAAGGGAGAGGACCGCGCAAGCGACCTCGAACTCGGAACCAATCAAGAGACCGGAGAAATTTGGTCACAATTGGTAGTTAGGGCGCGAGTGCCGCCCGCCAGGTAACATACCTGGTTACTCGCGGTAAGGCGTTGGCTTCTAACGGGTTGTGGCGTAGCTAGACGTCGGATTTGTTATGTGCAAAGTCTTCTACGCTCACTGCACGGTCGATAGAACGATGAATCGTTAAAACGTCCTGCGGTGACGGGTTCGCCCGTTGTGGTTGACATCTCAATATGTTAGTCAGGGTGCACAATCGATTGGCTTACGCCGCACGGTGCGCAGACCGTTCAAGAGCGCCAGAAGATTGATTCCTAGGGGAAACTAGCCCTAAGGCCAGAGTCCTGCCTGGGCTCGCGCTTTATACGTGGAGGCCGCCGGATGGGCGTTGACCCGTTAGTATGATCAACCTTGAACAGAATGGGTCTTCGTGGCCAACTCAACAATGGCCCATTAGCTCCCAAACATATGTACAATCTTACGCACCGGGACACGAAAATGTGCAGGTTCTGCCAAGAGGCAGAGGAAACACCTTTGCACCTCATTTGCGAGTGTGGGCCGCCGATGCGTAAAAGATATACCCACTTTGGCGGTCATTACCTTCAACCTGAGGAGGTAAAATAATCTAGCGCCAAAAGCTTGTTGCAGTTCTTAAATGACACGAGGCTAAGCGCCGAACTATAGCAGGTGGCGAACACAATAGATCAGCAATGGTCGCTGTGTCACAAGGCTCATAAAGACCTTAGAAATACCCCTAACAACAAAGAAAAAGATAATATGTAGGTATAAACGCAAAAACAAAACAAATCAAAAGAACATGTGAAGTTTTTTTTTATTATTTGAAGATTGCTTTGTCAAGCAATAAAACCCTTTAATGATAGGTAATAATGATAGACATAGATGCAGAATAAAAATTATCATGTTTAAAATTATATCAGAATTTTTATATTAATTCACGCTATATTCGTAAATGCTATACTTTGTTAAAACATTATCATGCACTAGGTATGATTTGATTAAATTCCTTCTTGGTGTGGGTATTCCCAGTGGGTGATATTACAAAACGCAGGCGTGGAATTTGTAGTTAATATTTATTATGGAGTTATCCAGTATTTATTCCATACACTCTACTGTAATATTAATCGTGGCTTTCTAATGAGGTTTTAGATCAGTCGATTTATTCCACTAAATTGTACCCTCTTTTTGCAACATGAGCTCTTTATCGATTACCGCTTAAAAAGCCATTTGAAGAGTATTACCGAAGGACCGTGCAGATTATGAGAAGGGAAACATTCGGAGGATAATTAATTCGATTTGCAATATAAGCATAACTCCAGATTACTAACTCTTATTATTTGTTATACAGATAACAGATTACTACATAACTACCTATTTATATATTTTACCTATTTATATAACACAACTGCCCAAAAAAAAAGTGTAATGTTTTCAGTGTTCACGTGTGTATGTTGTCCGTTTTATTATTCCACTATAACTTTCAAATACTTAAACTAATTTAGAAGTGTATAATATTGTTAGAATAGTTGTATCCTCCCGGGTATCACACGTACTCAAACGATCGAAATGTGAAATTAAAATTTCTCCAAATATTCAAAATGTCAATAAATTAAGGTAAATACATCATTTTTAGTATCAAATGTAAAGTCTGATTGAATAGATTCCAAAAATATATAGATATCCCTTTACATTAAAAAAAAATGTTGTACTGCATGAGCGCCCGAGGGAAACCGACTGCGTGAGACGGCGGCGGTTAGCACGAGACTATATAAATCATCACGAGTCGCCCGCGACCGTCATGAGATACCTTCCGCAGGGCCCTCAGCAATGCTACGCTTCAGTCAGAAAGCCGGATCACCGCGCCCGGCTCAGGTCAAGGCCCGATAAAGGGCGATTGCCCAGCGGAAGACGCCACGGGCCTTGGACAAGGGCCGTTGACTAAATTACAATGCGCATTCATCTTTAAGCACTGGATGTTTATAGATATAACCCGCTTTAACTGGCCTTGACAAAGATACCGTAAGTTGAATTCTGATTCAATATAGAACATTATACCCAAAAAAAAACGTACTTTTCAGCGCAAACAAATTGTTTCTAATGATGATAAATACAATAGTTCAGCGATTGTAACCGCAATCGTGTTTCTTAATGATTGTTCTTGTTAACCAATCTACTGTGACAAGTACGTGTTGTATGTAATAAAGGAATATTTTGCTTTTTTGTCGTATTTTAACATATCATTGCTTTGGTTCAATATTTTGCCATGTAGAAGTAGTAAATAAAAAACATTATTACAGAAAAACGTTTATTTTTTCATTTATTTACACCAAAATAATAAATGTTAAATAATAGCCATATAATATAAGAATAATAATTACAGTTATCTACAGTTATTGAAAAATATATAACATTCAAATATAGTTATTATTTTTTTTAACTTTCGATTTTATTTACATTTTCTGCATGTAATGACTATGGACGTTACAATACACATAGCTAGGAAAATGATTTTGAAATATTATAAAATTTGACGCATTTGATTAGGTTGTTTACATATTTGACGTCACAATTGAAAATTATGTTTTCTGTGTTAACCAAATATTTAGCTCAACTGACAGATTAGTGTGCTCAGTCATTAAATAAAAGTCATCGTTCTAGTTAAGAGATTCGTAGTCTTTTTCGGAGTAGTATTTAAGCCAAATGTTCGCCATTAATCTTATTAAGAAGTCGAACAGCTGCTACCTTAAGTCGACGAGAACATCGTAGGAATAAATTAAATATAAAGGGCTCTCCAGACGATCAAGCATGTTTGTCAAGCTTCGCATCGCGGACTGGGAGGGGATCGTAAACAGCAGGAAATATATTTTTTTCTTAAAAAATATTCACGAAAAATGCCTAATTTTGTAGTTGTATACCAGGGAGTCACGTTAATTAGACGTAATTGATTAGTTGATGATTGATTGATTGATGATTGGTTGATTAGTGATTGATTTATTGATGATTGATTGACGATTTATTGATGATTGATTAATGATTGATTAATGATTGATTGATGATTTACGTCATGTGACTTGACACATGACGTCACGTGATGATGCCACCTATGGTAAAAAATATTTGCATATTTCCCTCGGATTACGATTTCTTCCCAGCCCGTTACGCGAAGCTTGACAAGCATGCTTGATCGTCTAGAGAGCTCTTAAGAAGAGATAAGATACTTATACCTGAAAACAATTATTATTTACAGCCTTTATAAAATACACTCTATACTTTATTTAACTGAATGAATTCATAACTAACTGTTATGAATTTTAATTCTCTCTTGAGTTCATTCTGTTAAGAGCAGGTGTTTAGGATCTCGGGTATTCTGGAGAGATCAAGAATTTCTTGCTCATGATAATAATGTAATATTTTAAATTCTTTGAGTTTAAATTCTCTGAAATCGATGGATTAAAAATATATATTTTTCTCGAATTCGAAAACTAGTTTTTTTGTGATTATATTTTACATAAATGTTGATGTATGCATTACATTACATATTATATTAAATAAATATTTACATTGCCGTCCAACCAACGGTTAAGGAAATTATTGTGAATGCTTTTTTTTCTTGAGATGGAGACGGAAATATTTATTTGGCCTCCTCCCCCTCTCCCTCGCCGAGACAATTAAGACCATTTCCAGGTTGACGGCTGTAAGCGTGTCTGTGTGTGTGTGTGTGTATTCCTCCACGATAGCGCCCAAACGCTTAATCCGATTGAAATCAAATTTGTATGCAGGCATCATTTGGCCCTGGCAAGAGTTGGAAAGGTTGTGGTTGAAATCGGTCCACCAGGGGTTACCCTAGTCATTTATCACATCGTGAAATTTTGGTTGGTATATCTCATATAGAAGCTACACTAATAATAATTAAATTCCGCCATACATTTAATCAAATATTACCGCCATCTGTGTGCACTTAGCCCGACATCGTCCTTAACCGAGAACGAATCGCGCCGCTTTAGGCATTGCATAGAAATCCAACCAAGGGCGCTCATCGATTTTATTTATGAAATTATTATTCAGATGAAATCAGTACTTGGCTACCTGCCGGGAAAGCCTTGGGGTGACACAGGCGATTTTTTTAAATCGGTTACAGTAAGTAAAGTAGATCGCGATTTGGATGGAGCTATTCGAAACAACTCTAGAAATAACAACGTTCTTTCTTGGGGTACTAAATAGAGAATTCCAGAAAATATAAACTAGATTTTATTATTTCAGTAAAGGTTAATATTATTTATTAAAAGAAAGACGAAATTTGCCCACACGGCCCGGTGGCGTAGTTGCTAGGTCGCCTGATCTTACGTTGTAAGATCCCGGGTTCGATTCCCGGCTGGGTCACCATTTTCCGTTGGGATCTAATTAACGGAATTGCATTTTTAATTCTGTCGATCGAATGCAATAACAAGACACACACTTACACACATGTTACACGCATACATACATATAAACACGTCATAGTAGGGTTGGTTGTAAGAAATTGTCATATGACAATAAACCCGCCCATTGTGAAATTTCGCAATAAAGGGTAGAAACAAACAAACCAAATTTATGATAATTGGTCGCCATGAATATCCATAAAAGTCTATCTTTCTTAACGATTAACCTATATAACGAGCATAGAAGTAAAATATCTTAAAAGTTACGTGAATGACAAATATAATCACAGCATAGGACCCGCTACAGAATTGAACAAGCACCGAAAGTAGGGATTGCAATCCAGCAGCATTTTCAATCCAGCTGGATTTTTTCTGGACCAACATTATTCCAGCTGGATCCAGCGCAGATCCAGCAATTTATTGATTTTCAAAGAAATTAAACTTTTTTTTTAAACACTTAAGAAACGTTTTAATTAAACATTTTAATAAAATTACAAATTACAATAATCAAAATTATAAAATAAACTCTTACTTTTTAGAGGTAGAGTAGACAGATAGAATAAGTATGTTCTTGACTTAAATGATTAATTAAAACAAAAATTACCTTATTTTTTTTTTCTGGAAGTATGATCTCAAGAAACAAATTGTATTAATGGGGTTGTCTCCCAACCGGCTTCTTAATCAACTGCATATATCCGGCTGCAGAGAAGGCCCTTTTTGCCTCAACGCTTGTTGGTTTCAGGGTCATCAGATAATCGTAAATTAAAGTTAGGTTTTCACCTCTTACTCCCTCACTTTCATAAACAGTCATTTCCTTTTTTTTTATAATTTATCTTAATCCTTCTCAGTTCTCGTTTCTTTCGGTTTCATGAAGTTTTCTTTCTGACGTTTTAGTTGAATCTCCAGTTCTTGTTTCAATATTAAATTCAGGGAATCCGGTTTATCCTGTCCATCGTTTTCTACTTCCATTATATCTTCTTCCTCTTGCACTGTTGATGGTTCCACTACATATGTGTTTACACGATTCAGCATATTTTTCATCTCCTGACGCATTGCATATTTTTTTGGTAATGGGAAAGTATAATCCGGCGTTCTAACTTCTTCGTCATACTTCTTCTGGTTCTGTAGATAAATCATCATGCCTGTGGCCTCGGTAAGGTTAGGTTAGGTTCTTTTGCGGAGTGCCTCAGAAAGATCTGCACTCAAGATTGTGTCCTGGCTTTTTAGTTTATCTAAGACAAATTTTAGGGTTGTGTCAGCAGTTGTCAAACTCGACTCTCTTCTGGAGAGAGCTTCTACGGTCAGTTTAACCGGCTGAAGACTGGCGATCAACTCACTGATTAGTGACCACTCGTCCGCTGAGAATTTAGTTTATGAGCCAGTGTCTATTAAGGCTTTATTGATGCAAACTTTTACACTATAGAAACGTTCCAGCATGCTGAGCGAACTGTTCCACCTAGTGCAGTAGTCAAGAATCAAACTCAACTCTTTGCCCTTTGCTTCCTTTATATATTTTTGCAAAAACATATCATCTTTGGTAGGTGATCTTTTTAAAGTCTTTACAACTATTCCCACAACTTTTTACAACATTCGCTGTATCGCGGAATCACTTCATGTTCAGCCGGTGTTTGTTCAATTACTACTTCTAAGCCTTCATTGGTGTCGTCGGTGTCTTCGTCATCATAATATTCGTCTCTTTCGTCTATCTCTACCTGTTCTACTTCTTTTTGAGATTTCTTTTTATGTAGAACATCTACCACAGCTAACTGTATTCCATGTGCAAAGCACAGTTGCTGATAGAATGGTAACAGCCTACCAACTTTGACCATAATGCTTGCACCATTAGTGGTGATACCAATGATATCGGTTTCAAAGTTTAGAAGCTAGACTTTGCGCCATTATTTGGAAAGTTAATTACTTGCGGATCCGCAGCGCTGGATCCAGCACCCGGTGCTGGATCCAGCAGGCCGAAAAATGCGCTGGATCCAGCTGGATTGCTGGATGAGGGATCCAGCGATTGCAATCGCTAACGGTAAGTCTTCTATAAACTCACCAAAGTGATACGTGCCAGGAACTTGAACCTAAACTGCGCTTTCGCTATCCATTGCTATGTCATCTCCGTCCTTTTTGTAGGGCTATAACTCATAAATGGTCATACATAATCTGCGCAAATAGATAGACGCATTTGATAGGCGGCTGTACAGAATAATGCTAGAGATGTTGTGGGTTGATTGAGTTAGAAACGACTTTGTGTTTGCGAGACAAAACGAAGCCAGTGCCTTCATACACACTACATAATAAAGACCAGGAAATTCGAGTATTTTGGACACATAATGCGAAACGAAAATTACGGCCGGCTCCAGCTTATAATCCAAGGCAACATCCAAGGTAGATTCATGGCATAAGAAGCATGACCTGGGTTGCTAATTTACCTCAATTACGAACAAAGATCGTATAAGTACTACTCCCATAAAGGGAATAGTACCTACACAATCCTTGTTCTAAGCAGCAGTCTACAAGATAGAAATAGCCAGAATGATCGCCAACCTTCATAGTCGAGAGAGCACTTGAAGAATAAGTAGAATAGAAGAAGAATAAGCGAGATGCGAGGGGTGGAGAAATTATCCCCTCACCGAACAACGCTCCGTCCTTTTTGAAATATACTACAAAACGTTAAATTTATTCGGAAAATTGCCGCTCGGAATAGAGAAATCATAATACCAATACTCCTTCTTTTCTGGTAACATACATGTTTGGCGAATTGTTTTATAATGTAGTATTTCTTACATTAAATAAAGGTTAAAAATAATTTGCCTCACTCAAATTATTCGAAGTGGGATGTGGGATTCTACGGTTTTGACATCCGCGATGTACATAAAACATACCGTAAAAGTCATCAGAAATAGAAGTTTAATTTGAATGCCTATCACTATTTAAAAAAGAGAACGTTTTAACTGTCAGGTTTGTAGTCTGGGCTGTCTTGTATATATGTGGTATAAACTTCTTTACAAATTAGTTTTTCTTAAGTTTGGGACAATTTGCTCAAAACATATAGAAAAACTAATCTCGTCAAATCTTTATATAGCCAAAGCAAAGAATTAGTGATAAATATGTATAGACATATAAAATCGAAGACTAAAATTCGTTTTCTATCCTATTTATTATGTATAGACACTCTCAAAAGTAGAATGAAAAAAGGTGCAATCATCGCTATCAACATTACGAATACAATTATTATAATTTCTAAAAGTACAGTAATAGGAATAACAGAGGTTGTAAATTATATATCAAAATTATTAATTTTACTCCGATATTTTTTTGTTTCTTTCAGACAGTCATTTGAATAAATGTAGTGTTTACGGTTGTTTATTTTTAAGTTAAAATACCTTATATGATTGAATACAAACATAAAATATTGTAATATCTTCCACAAGGTAATATATATTTTGAAATTGTTAAGTTTCTATAGAGCCACTATACAAAGAAATACATTCTCCTGGATCAAGTATAATATGTACCAAATAGCCTCTGCTACAATATACATAAAACGAATCTGTAGGATTTACTTAAAGAAATCGTACCGGGACATGGCACTGAGATGGCACAATGATACCCGGCTCGAGAAGCGGGCGCGCCGGCTTACGGCAAAATTTTGAGATGTTATGAACTAAAAGACAGGCTAAATATAACATCAAAGGAATTTAAATGCAAGGGAATATCCTAAATAAACTATTTAATTACAACGGCTTATTCTTCTTTATACTACGGCGGTTTACTGCTTATACCTACTATAAATGCTATACGAATTGTTCGATAAAAGTCTAAAGTTCACATCCTAATAATACTGTAAGAGAATACGTTGAGAAATATCGATAAAATCGAGCCGATATGGCTTTATGATTTTTAGATTACAATTTTTTTTAATAACATTGCTGGGTCCATTTTTGAGTCACAAAATGATGAACCTATTAAAATAGTTGATGATCTTACATATTTTAATATATTTGCATTGAATCCAGCAATTAAAATCTGCAAAAAAACGAATCTGGAAAAAAATACGTGTGGCACTCGGGGACTGCCGCGGTAAAGCATAGCATAGCATTTTTGACAACTTATGCAAATATAATTATTTATTTATTTTATTTTTTCTGATATCAGATAACTGCGCTCTATCGGAAAACGTTGAAATTATTCCGAATCATTTGCGGCTGCGGTAGCAAATGATTCGGAATAATTTGAACGTCTTCCGATAGAGCGCCGCGCCCGAATTTTTTATTCGATAAAGCAAAAAAAACGGATTATTCGAAAAAAATCGTAAATAAAAGATAGATAATTAAATTATCTTTAAAATGGTGCAGGTTTCATTACAATACGCCAGATATTATTTGCGTAGTAGTCGTTTTTGTGTTCGGTTAGACCTAATTTCACAAATTAATTACACTATGTATTATAAACAAAATCTAAAATATTGAAAGCTAAGAATATTAGGAAAATGTTCTTGTTTAACATATATTTTTTTCGAATCGTAAGCAGTACTCGTTTAGACGTAATTATCAGTTTAAAATCATTAATTTTCGTTAAGAAATTTCTTCATTCGGTCGCCGCGCTGGCCTAGGCCCGCGATAAAAGCTATGCAATAGCTTAACAAAAAAAATGCAATTTTGCTGAGTTTTTCTGAAAAACGTATATTCTGAAGGGATTTCAATTCATTTAAAATGCATTGATGAAGCACTCATGAAAAAGCATTTCTTTCCTTTACTGATTTTCAACACGTAATGTAATTCTCATAGTATTAAGAAGCCGGTGGCATATTATAGATTTTATTGCATAACTGTCTGTAAGGTACAAAGTACAGATATTTTTGTACAAAATACTTCTATGCAGTTGCCCACAGGGCGTATAATTTCAATTTCATACTTATAACCGCGGCTATAAGCACAGAACACTAGTGCATATTATTTATATATTTAATTACGAGTCTAGGAAATTGAAAATTAAATTGAAAAAATAAAAGTCTAGTGGTTAGGTCGCTTGATCTTACATTGTAAGGTTCCGGGTTAGATTCCCAGCTGGGTAGATTCCCAGCTGGGTCACCCTTTTTCTTTGGGATGAAATTAAAGGATTTTTATTATTTAGATCGAATGCAACAACAATACAAGCACTAATACACATGTTACACTCGCACATACATATACACACTTTATAGTAGGGTTGGTTGCAAGAGATTGTCGTATGATAATAAAACCGCCTGTTTGGAAATTTTACAATATAGTGTAGAAACAACAAACAAACAAACATGGAGTTTACCTAAACGAGTCAATTCAACATGTATTTTAGACCTTTATCTACCTATCCGTATATATTTTAAGGTTTACAATTCATAATATTTCCGAAATAGTGACAATGTGAACTGATGTTTTTCGGGTTTACATGGGGCCGATTCTTAAATATGCTTTCCAAAATAGAGATTTTTCTGATATTGTCTATTATGCGAGGTCGTGTGGCCCGATAGCGGCTGCTCGAGCTGGCGCACCTCCCTTGACTCTAATGCTGACGTATGAAGTACAAGTGCTGACACGCCGAAGTCTTCCGTCCTGGTAATCCTTGTGGCGTCTCATAGGGTTAGCGGTTTCCGGGTCACAGCGACGGGTACTCCCGTTCGCGTGATTATTCATTTCCAATTCCTCGACGCCGTTACCTGGCAAACCAAAGGAAAGCATTTTTTATTAGTGACTTTTCATGTGAATATTCTGTAAATTTGGTTTGGTAGCCAGATCAAAGTTTACGATGCAACGAAGTAATAATATATTTTATTACACGATAACTGGCAAGATATAGTTTTAGTCAAAATAAATATTAGAAACCAAGGGAGCAACTGATTATGGTTATTGTAACTGCTCCTAACTGTATAAATAATTTATTTATTTATTTGACATTATGAATTATTTTGTATATGATTATTTGTCTATGATTATGATGTCTATCACGATTATTATTATTTCACCTGCTTTTAATTTTTATAATTTATTTATCACATAATTTATCACATAATATATATTATTATTATTTGATTATGATTATTAAACAACTATCATGTTTTTGATTATTTAATTGTTTTTGTTAAGTCTTATATACTAATTAATAGAGTTCTATGTTTACATAATGTCCGCCAAAGCACAAGCTATGCCTAGTTAGGCGACATCGGACAGTACACATCATTTAATAATTGAGGGAATTTTTCTGTGAGTAAAAATAATTTATTTAGTATAAAAATGTACTTTATGTTGTAAATTGTAATATTATTAGTGAATTGCTTTAAAATAAACAAAACAAAGTATTGCACGCATACCTTAGAGACGGTCTATCCAGCGAATACGTCAAGATAGAAGCTAAGTTATATTTGCAATAATAACCAAATTTAAAAATTAAAAAAAATCTTAAATACCAAAAAAATCCTCCAATACCAATTTTTCATTTTTTTGGGCGTAACTGATATTAAATAATAAAGGCAATCGAAGTAAATGGAAATCAGTAGAAAAAGGGACTCAAGATTAATCCAAAAAGCTCCTAAAGAAGCGATCGAGAGAGTTAAAGGGGCACCATAGAAGATTAGCGACGAAGGCCACTCATAACTGCAAGCTCCTACCATTGATTATATAGCGTATTATATTGCTCACTGCCGTACTACAGAATATATTTCAAAAGTTACGACATAGCATAGATAGGGTATTTTTTGGAGTATGATTATAATATTAGCAATTCTTTGATACATACCTTTTGTTATCACTGTAAACATGATAAAACGTAATAAGCGAGGCTGTGAATTAATTACGCATCTAATATCAACTCTCAGCGGATTAGAGGTGCCGTGGTGTTTATCAGGTGGAACTTTGAGATCCTTTCATTTAGCTTTAAGTTGAGTGATACTTCGTCACGAGGAAACTTAGTATCCCGTGTAACTTATTAAATGCGAGTAGGTACTAGCAACTTACTAACTACTAAAACACACCGAATGGTTTCCTCATTCCATTTCGGAATATCAGCACAAATATCGCTAATAATTTATGACTGAGTAGTTAAAATATTGAAATCGCTTGAATGCGATATGAAAAAAAATGTGTACAGAGTAATATAATTATTTATACGAACCTACAACTTAAACATGAACTTACAAATAAAGAATTTGAGTGGCTGAGCAACATAAATATTTCTATTTTGTTATCATTTGTTTTAACATAATTCTATCAATGGCTAAAACGAATATTAATTAATTATTGAATTTGCTAATACCAATTACTGATTCGTATGGCCCTAGATAAGAAGTATGGCAAAAGATTATGATGGCCCTAAACTACTGGGGTTGTCGAACAAAAAGCCCCTTCCCCTCCCCACCCTAGGGATGTCGTTTTGTCTCCCATGGAGTGAACGTTAAAAACTTAGCTGACAAAAGACAATCCATTTTCTAAATAGACCAGCAATCCGTAATAGTCCAATGCCTCGCCGCGATGCACTGAAAAGAGGACCAAGCGAGCGGACCGGATTTAGACGGATTTCTCCATTCTCTACTCTGGTCCCAGATTCGAAGTCCTTGTGCGGCGTCTACCTAATGATAGCGGTAATTCAGTTAGAATTTATTAAGACCCGTGGTGCCCTTTGCCTGGCAATATCACAGGGGATCAACCAGCAACCAACGGATTGCTTCGAAGCTGGCTGACATCAGGTCAACAACAACACTGCTGCTTAGGAAACGTATATTTACAAACATATTTATTTTACAGACAGACAGATATTTACAGTCATTTACTGACGAGGTGGAGATTTACAGTCATTTACGACTGGGCATACAGTCGCAGGCAGGATTCACATAGTCCTATCCAGGTGAGCCTCTCTCCGAGGAGGCGTTAAACAATAAACAATAATATTTGTTAATGTTAAGATTTTGAAAAGAGCAAATAAGTATCAAAATTCAATGATTGTAATAATATGGCCACCCACTGTTACAAAATTATTTAATACATACTTTCTATAAAGGAAATAATTAGAAACAGTATGTTGGCATATTTAACCGCAACCTGAGGAACTATTTTCATCGATTCGTGACCAATGGAGAAACAGGGATCATTGTTTTCTCGCTAGATTGCAAATTGTGGAGAATGACTAGTGTAAGTGCCCTTAACCCTTAACCAGGAACATCGGTCTCACAGACCGCTATGGTTTCTTAGAAATGCTTCCAGTCCGTCCCCCCGCCCCTCAGCGACCCTCCGCTCGCAGTAGTCTCCTATTAGTTCTCGATGTATAGGCGCACCCGACGATCGTGTCTATAGGAGCGTCTGTTTTATTGTTTTAGCGCTGGTTTACTTAAAAAGTCGTCATTATTAGTACCGGTCTGTGAGACCTTCTGCGGAGGTACCGATGACCATCACAGACAAACATGAAAAAATAAAGACTTGCAAACTCTGTCTATACACCAATAAGCGCAATACAGGCTATAAATGCATCAAATGCTCGGATCCTATAAGTTTAGAGTGTTCTATGAAGGTCTGCAAAAAATGTGCTCCTAATACGACATAAGTGTTATTTATAATAAGATAGACAATACATAACTGTTATACCTAACTCTACCCAGTTCATAAGATACCAGGCTTTTGATATTGGTACTTAAATAAATTGTTGTTGTTGTTGTTGAAGTTCCCTATTACGTTGTTTAAAATCATGTTCCCAGTAAAGGGTTAAGTAGGGTTAGTTTATATAATACATGTCAATTGCTAAGTGCAGGAATAAAACTTTTGTAACTTTTATCAAAATATAATGTTTTGAATGGAGACGTGTGTCCTCTCTCCCCCCTCTCTTCCAGCGAACCCCCACATAACACCACCCTTAACCCCCACCCCAACCACCACCCAACGCTACCCAACCCAAACCCCCCCCCCCAAAATCTCTCTCTTCCCTAAAACCACACCCCTGTAACGGTACTTAAGTACCGTTACATGCGATCAACAAATGCATCGATTTCCAGTGAAATACACTGACACAATTCAGCTATTATTTTGACTCAGCACGATGAAACAATACTTTTACTAGGAATATTTCGGATTGCATCATTTCCCGGTCTATATAAATCGGCGAAAAAGCAACCAAAGTATCATTCCTCGAGTGATCACCCCCCCTCTCCCCAAGGTTGCGACGGTATACTCGGTACTCCTTTCACGAGGTCGCTCAACGAGTCCGGCTCCTTGGTTTCCTTTCCTTATCTTTCCCAGTCACGAAGCATCAGTCTGTAATCCCATAGACTCGAGCCGTGCCTAGTACAAGATACTAGGAGCACAAATACAATCCTCATCCTTATATCCTCGTAACTGCAGTCGCGCATCAATACACTCGCGACGACATAACCTGTTCGGGAAGCGTTATAACTGGCAATATCAAACTTTCAATCGATTCAATAGATACCTTCTGCTTCACTCAAAACTGCCTTTCAATACGGAGATAACTCGTAAGTTGATTCCACCACCTCACACCGAACAACTTGGAGTCTATTGAGGGGTGGTCCCTCACACCCCCAAAACCCCTTTTGCACCCCAAGGGCTTGGATATCTACTCGTATTAACCCTTGGAGTAAATGGGTATTTTCATAGATGCATCTGTCTCTTTTGCAGGATTTTCGGCGACATCGACGGCGCTCAACTTAAAGTACTATAACTACGAAACTACTACACCAATCATAAAAAGAACAACTGCACAATGATTGCATTGAAATTTCGAATATAGAATATGGAAATATCATTTTGTAAAACAATTAGATAATTATGAATAAATATGAGAACGTCAAAGAAGTGAAAAAACAATGGCCGACTTTGGCATTTGCGACGCGACATTCAAAGACCCGAAATACTTTATATACACGATAAATGGTATATCTAATCAGTTTAGGGGGACTATATGATGTTGTAGAAATGGTTTTACTTACGTTTCGTTCAAATAAACACCGAAAACTACACGAAAAACGTTTCCGAAGCGGCGACACACGCACCGCGGACTTTGACGTTTCGTGAAGGCGGGCGTTCAGTTTTGCCGCGGTCCGTAATAATATGTTACATGGACTGCGCAGTTGCTGCTGCGAATGCTAACAGAGAGAATTTAATTCTGTACCGATCTGCCATACGCATGAAAGAGACAAAATGCTTTCGATGGTAAAAAAAGAGTTCGAAAGCGCGCTAGCCGAGCGGAACCAGATCTGGTCGTATCATACTCAACGGATAATTGTTTCACAACCAGATTTGGTCGTATCATACTCAACGGGTAAAGCAGAAGAAGAATATTTTCGTCTGTCGTCTTATTCATTCTTAATTGGTCTATTTTCTTCAAAGTTAAAGCACTCTAAATAAGGCGGAATAGGAACCCACAGAAGAAGAAGGATATCGAAAGAAGAACTATATTTTCAACCCCCCCCCCTCCATCCTTAACTACCCCTCCCCCTGAGAGCAAATCTGGTATTTTGTAGTATTTCCATGGTATTAAAATGGCTATTTTCCAATATGATTCATTTCTTGGCTGTCTTCGGGCGGCTCGACATTGTTATATGAATAAAATATATGTCTTTTATATTGTGTCGCATCTATAAGAGATATTGCAACCAAAATTTAACAATGTGGTTTCGATCCTGCGGCTTATCTGTCCATCGAATCGCAAGTATCTAAGTCCGGTATTTCTAGATTGTAGTAATATGGCTACCAGGCGGTGGACTGATTTCAACCACAATATTTTCAAATCTTGTCATGACCAAATGGTGCCTGCATGATAAATTTCAGCTCAATCAGACGAAGTGCTGTCGTGGAGGACAATTGGACGCTGTCGTGAAGGAATACACACAGGCAGACAGACAGGCACACAGTCATGCAGAAGTGCGTCCACAATACTATCCTTGTCCTGAAAGTAAAATATAAAGACATTTAAATTATATTTTTTTATTAATACCCGAAAATCCATGATCGCCTCCCATGCTGGACCTTCTCGTTCTACGGAATGTTCGACGACTTGCTCTAGTGCAACTGCCACCGCCCAGCACCTGCAAAAAAATTGTGTACAATTTCCAAGCGTCTACATTTTTAAATCTTCAATGCTACCTGGGGTAAAGGCGCACCATACTCTTTTTTTAACCGACTTCAAAAAAGGAGGAGGCTATCAATTCGGTTGTATCTTTTCTTTAATATTTGTTACCTCAAAACTCTGCCATTTATGAACCGATTTGGAAAGTTTTTTTGATTTGAAAGGATATACTTACAGATAAGTCCAATTTTTATTAAAATCTTGTTCTGATGATAGGATCCATGAGGAATTGAGGTAACTCCTCAAATATTATCATATGAAGCTGAAAATGTACATGTTGGTTCAATTCCAATGACAATGCATTTTTTATGGCAAGCATGACCTGATTCTACACCCTGGGTGGTCTTCTGGCGAAGGGACTACTCAACGGTCAACAGCACATACACGACTTTTTATACTCATTTAGTTATAATAGCCCGTTCTAAGTTTCACCATGACATGGCTGCTGCACCCAGGGTTGGCTCCCGACGAGGGGACTCTTCAACAGACAACAGCACATACATGAAATTTTGTATATGCGTTGAATTACGACAGCCCGTCCTAAGTTTCACCAAGACAGGACTGTGGCACCCAGTGTTGGCTTCCAACAATGGAACTCCTCAACGGTCAACAGCACAGACACATAATTTTGTATACGCATTCAATTACGATAGCCCGTTCTAAGTATCACCATGACATGGCTGCTGCACTTATAGATAATTTGGAGTCGGTTTTTTTTGTTCAAATTTTGTCAATTATGTTTTTATCAGTATTCTCCGGTATAGCGCACTGCGCCGTTGCTGCCCAGTATAGCTAATCAGTACCAGCGTTTGTGCCGGTTAGTGAGGTTGTGTGTTTTGGTTGCTGTTATATTATGCCGTTGGGTGAGGCTGGGTAAAATCAGGGTATTATTGAAGTGTCAATGTTACTTAGCTAACACTACGTAAATGAGTTTGCTTAGAAACAATCACTGCCCAACCAGTCAGATAAAAAATATAAGAGTTGTGTTGGAATGCACATGTGTCAGTTTTCTCAAAACTATGAAATCCACAACCTAATCCACGAAATCCACAATCCACGAAATCCACAACCTAACCCCAAAATTGGGATAATCGGGCCACCCCTGCCCAACCCTGGGATATACCTGCACGACAACCGCCCTTTCGGGGGATGGCGGGTTGTCCCTCTCCACTGGCTTCTTCCTTGAGCCATTTTTATTTATATGGATAAATATATAAACCACATTTTTAAAATAAAAAAACGGTAATAAAAATAATTATAAATCCAATAGTTCATTTTCTGTAACGCCAGTCGTGTTTTTTATTTTTTTTAATATATTTAATTGTTTAATAACATTTTGGGCTTTCAACTGCGATTATCACGGCGTACTTGATTTCAAATACAAAGAAAGTACGTAGATTCATTTAACAGTTCTAATCGCACAAGAAAAAACAATAAAAAGAAAATATTACTTTGATAAGATAGTTCCGACCGTTTACGATTTTCTAAGAAGTTTCACAGCATTTGATTAATTTGGCCGGGATACTGGACGGCCCGCTGTTCGTCAAGGCTTCTCATTTCTACGGCCGACAATTTGAATGAAGTACGGAGTGCTGAGAAAAAGTAAAACTCGACTGCGAAGCTTTTTATATCGGTGGCGATAAACTTTATGAGGGTGATCCAACTGGGGAGGGTTCTGAATATAAGGGCGTTGCGAATCGTACTCGAAGTGCCAGTGACTTGTGTTACTCCCGGAGGTTGTTTATTTTCCGGATAACGAGGTCGTCTTTTTTACAGGTGAAGATAAGGATAAAGATAGATAGCCAGACTTATGCACCGCATGTATTATAGGAATGTGACCTGACATGGTGCCACACAAGTCGATGACTGACCTACTTAGGCCTGCTAATGTGGATATCAACGCTGGGTTTGGCATCACAGCCGCAGCGAAGACAAAGAAGGCATTGTTATTATACGACTGCCCAAAAAAAGGATTGTTATGTGTTTAGGATTCAACTATGTACGTTTTCTGTTTTTTATTCCATCATAACTTTTAAACACCAAACATATTCTTCCTATGATCTTTTCAGAGAGTATAGAGTGTTGAGTGTGAGAAAAATGTTTGTGCTGGTAATTCTCACTAAATTCCAGAGCGAGTTAGGAGAACAGAAAAAAACCCAGCAATCTCGTGTAACAAGAAGATCTAAACAAACAAATTTTGCAATACCACTCAGGAGATCCCAGCAATCTCGTGTAACAAGAAGATCGAAACAAACAAATTTTGCAATACCACTCAGGAGATCCGCTTTTGGCCAATCCAGTTTCTCTTATCTTGCCCCCAAATTTTATAATTGCCTACTACCAAACATCAAAGACATTAAATTTTCATATAAATTTAAAAATAGTTTGAGTGCCTACCTCTTAAATTGTACAAATGCAGATATTGAACACCTCATTAAATAATTGAATCTTTATAATAAAAACATAATGGTATATGTAGTAATATAAATTGATGATTTCTAAATGTAATTTTATTTTAATTTTTGTGAATTTATTTTGTATATTATTAATACGTATTAATACCATGATACAATATTATAATAATTTATCATGTTTTAAAATAAAATAATATTGACAATTTTCATGACATTTGCTTACGATTTTTTATTAGGTAATTAAGATATTTCTGTTACATTAAGTATGATTTTGTTTATTTATATAAATATAATATTATAGATTTCTTAGGATAATTAAAAGAAATTGTTTACCTTGGAACAGGCGGCTGCCTAGTTAGGTTAAGACTTTTGTATATTGAATGTACTCATAATTTGAAGTCAATAAATAATTTGAAAAAATTTGAAATGCTTGAACCGATTTATAAGTGTGTAGTAGTGTTCGAATAGCTATGCCATCCTGAGTATCATATGGTATGAGTCGCGAACCCTTGCTTTCATAGAAGGAGAAAGCAGCGTCTTCAATTTAAATCGCCGTGTTACGCAAGGCGCGTTGACAGTCCTCATTTGACAGCTTAGTTTTTTTTAACATTCTTTCTTTCGCGGCCGTCAGGAATAACCCTGGTAGGCCGTGAACAAAGAAAAGTATTTGGAACAATAATTTATCAATATCATGTATACAAAGGGTTCAATTATTACTCTCCACATTATATTACCGATTTTTAAATAACCGTTTTTGGTTTTTACGAATTTAGTACCCGAATGCCCAAAAAATTAATTTTTTGTGTTTATGATTCATGTATGTTTTCCGTTTCTTTATTCTACCATACCTTCTAAACGCTTGAAGCGATTTAAAAGTGTGTGGTATTGTTAGAATCCTTACGTTATCCCGGGCTTCAAAGAGTGTCTAAAATGTCCAAATATCAAATAAATATTTGTGCAAATGTCTAAACGTCTATAAATTAAGGTACAGCATATGGCTATACAGGGTGATTTTTTCATTAATGACATCTTGTAGTGGGTGAATCAGTACGAGCAAGTAGGCAACTTTTGTTATATTAAAATACATATTTTTTTAAAATTCGAACATTTAAAAAAAAAGTAATAAAAGCGTTGAGTGCGCTGCGTCCTCTAGCGGTGGTTAAAATAATGCAAATAAACAATTTTCGCGATATTTTACCTACTGATAGATAGCGCAGCGCGCTTAATGCTTGTCAAACTTTTATGACAGTTATGTTGTTAGAATTTACGAACAATGCAAAAGAAATATTTTTTGTTTTTTTTTTCAAATGTTTTTTTAAACATTGCTTAGTTGCTCGTACTGATTTACCCATACAAGGATGTCACTAATAAAAAAACTCGCGGCGTATACATAAACCACATCTATTTAATAAAAAAACATTTATTGCTTGAGCACCGAGCGGCGGCTATATAAACCGACACGAGTGGCGCGCGATCGCCACGTGTTAACTTCCGCATGGCACGCATCCCTTGAACTCAGAAAGCCGAGTCAATGGGTCTGGCTCATTTGAAGCCCCGCTATATGGCAATTACCTAGCGGAAGACGTCACCGATCTTAGACATGGCCCGTCGACTGACTCACAGAATGCGCAATCGTCTAAGCACTAGTGGATGTTTATAGATTGCATTGTTTTTGTCCATGTTTGGAAAAATCAAATCATGTTTTGAAATTTCATGATTGCACTAACCTTGTATGATGTGTTGGATAGACTTAATGGAAGCGCGTTAGTCGAAGTCCCTAGAGAGGAGGAGAGGAGAGGAGAGGAGTCCCCATAGAGGAGCCCTTACATCCCCATTTGTGGAGCATTCCAGCACATCTAGCGTGGTCCGTGCGGATTCGGTTCAGGGTTACCCAATCGCGGCGGTCTAGGCCAAAACCTAGCGGGCGATTGTGACCTTCCAGTAGTAGGCCTAGTTTATTTACTCCGCTTTTATCCTAAGTTGCCTGCAAGCATACCATGTGTTCGAAACTGTTAGCGTGAATAATCTCAGCCATTTCTCAGATAGCGTACGGACTGTGATGTAAGCGTGGATGAATTACCTCGACGTGGTTTTGGGGAGATCACTAGTGTACAACTTAAAAAAGATGGGTGCCAGGACATAGTATTGAGGGAGCAAGGCGCTCATGGTGAAGAAAACGTTCCAAATCATGTATACACCATTGATCACTATAATCAAGTGGTCGGAATTTCACTACCGGCATCTAATTTTTCATCGAATCATCGAATTTCACACCTGCCCAGAATTCGGTACGCTCTGAATATTTTTTTTTTATTTTATTTTATTATTTTTTTTATTTAGGCAAAAAACAGTCATAAACAAATGTTTTTACAAATACACTTAAACAAATAGACCTACATTACCATTAATTTTAACAAAACTTGTAAATGTAGCCACAACAATATAAATGTCTAGTCGGATCGAACTGTTTTCATTTAGTACGAGTAGAATAATTAATAATTAATTAATAATTAATAATTTTAAGAACTTCACAGGATGCCTTTTTGGATATCGGATCAGACAACTCTAGATTTAAATCATATTGCTGTAAATATTGAGAAACTAACACCATGCATACAGAGAGAAGTATCACTGACCTGGTAGAATCCTCTCCTATACCTGGCGTTCATGTAGCAGTAGATTACTGGATTGTAGCAGGAGTGCGACATGGCTAGCCAGTGAGCTGCAAACCATACATAGGGTAAAGCCGGCCACTTCTCCCAAGCTGCATCTTCTTCGCTCGATGACCAAGCCATCTATAGACAAAAGAAGAAAATTAATTAAAAAATATATAAAATACGACCGCTGGTACAAAAAGTGAAATCGTGTATTTATAATGATTACAATCAATTTCTAAGCGCAGAAAAGACCTTATTAGGGTTTTACAGTAAAGAATATAGATACAGTTCTTCATTTAAACGATATTCGTTAAAACAAAATTCAATTTGCGGATGCTTCGTTACGGACCATCGACGCGTGTTACCTCTGTAAACATCCAGTGCTTAAAGACGATAGTGCATTCGGTGATAATCATGATATCCATAATCTACTCAATCAGGACTTTTGATTTGATAATGAACACGATATATTTATCTTAATATATTAACATTTGGACAATTATTTATTAGAGATTCGGACAGTTTAGGACACCTAGAATGACATAGCGATGCTAGTGATACCGCAGACTATAAAATCGATTAAGCGTTTAGAAGTTATGGTGGAATAAAGAAACGGAAAACATACATACACGAACCCTGCACACATTACACTCCTTTTTGTTGGGCAGTCGTGTAGTAAATGAACTACTCTTCAGAAAAAATCTAGGTTTTACCATTAACACATACTGGTTTGTTTCCGAGTACAATTACGTAATTTTATAATTTCCAAAATGATAGAATGGATTAAATTCATAAGAACCAAATACGATCACTAAAATATTGATTTCATTTTATATTATTTATGTTGCTAAATTAATATTTCAAAAACTTCTATTCGTTACTGGCCCTACAGGTTTTATTCCTGGCGGCCGCGAAGAAGAAAAATGAAAAAAAAAAATAATCTGCCAAATGATGACTGTCATAACAACCAACACGTAACACTGCAATTTATATCATAAACGCTGTTTTCTCATTAAATAAGAGCAAGAGGTCGACGCACGTACCATGTGACACTCAGTATGACATAGCGATTCTAAGTTTATGACACAATTCTAAAGCGGTTCAAGCGTTTAGAAACTATGGTGGAATAAAGAAACGGAAAACATACATACATGAACCCTAAACACATTACTCTCTTTTGTGGGTAATTGTGTTAAAGTTCAATAATATCAACGCCTGGGGGCAGAAGGGATAAGAGATTTGTTCGGCTTTTCTCTGTTTTCTCAATAATTCCTCTAAACGCGACATTCTCTTGAATAAACAATATGCTTTTGTAATATAGCCACATGAAGAAATCTATTAGGTTTCGGTCAGCGGACCGTAGACCTTCGTCAGCAGGTTATGGGCCCGTCACGACCAATCCATTTTTTTAAAAAATATTTTGTTGCAATAAGTGAAAAAGTGCACTATCATTTTAATATATGAAGTTTCTAAGTGAACATTTTTTGATAGAAGATGTTGTTCGCATTTTGATTATTTTGTAATAAACCCATTTTAATCCGTTTGAATGTATTTTATTCAGTTTTCCGATTTATTTATTAATTTATTATTTTGGCTATGTACAAAACTTGAAACAAGCATTACACGAACGTAGATACTGGGCCCGATTGCGTTTCTTTGTGAACTAAAAGTAAATTTAGTCCAAGCGAACGAGACAGACCAATACGTTAGAACGGAATATCAAACGAACGATCGTCGATAAATACTACCTGTCGAACTTATACTCGTCCGAATAAACTCGAGCATATTTCGCGCGGTGTAAGATTTGACCTTGGCCGGCAGTTTTAATGCGAAAAGTGACAACCAGTCATCTCACATTCCGCTCTAGCGTATTGCCCTGTCTCGTTCACACGGACTAATTTCCGATTTTAGTTCACGAAGAAACGCAATCGAGCCCACTATCTACAACTAGAGCGGTCAACTACAATGCGCGAACCCGTCACCTCAGGAAGTTTTAACGAAATATGATCGTTGTATCTCCCGTGAAGTAAGCGCAGAAGACTTAGGACAAAACAGTTAACTGTCGAGCTCCGCCACGTGCCCGTAAAAGGCAAAATTTTAAAGTTAAAATAATTTAAAATTTTGGAGCGTGGTTTTATAAAAATATGTTATGAAATTGTTATAGAAAATTAAAAAATATATAAAATAAAATAATCTGGATAATCATTAAATAATAAGAGTAGTAGATAATACTTATAAAATAAATCCTAGTACAAAATACTATGTTATATAAATAAGAAGCTCAATTCACTCTGTTTACATATAGGTGATTTATGTTGAGGGTGTGTAACTTATATGCATGTGTGTGTAAATGTGTTGCTATTTTTGACATGCCATGAGGATACTTTTAGTTTCCGTTCTTCCTTTATTAACTAACCACTGAATGAGACTTTTTTTAAGAACCACCTGTGTCAGTCCTGAAATAGCAAAGAGTTTTCCTAAAATATTCATTAATATCGAAGCAAGGCAATGATATTGGTATTGTCAAAACGATGTAAATTTATCTACACTAATGATATTTAAATTCGATCATATATTGTAATCAAATATTAATGATATCTGTTAGTGGCTCGCCCAATCTCGCCCTTAGCCGAAAAAGGGACCGCGCCGCCCGAGGCATTTTTTTTGAATTTTTTTATTTGGTGTGTGGGGCCTTTCTAAGGTCTTTATGAGCCTTGTAGCACTGCGACCATTGCTGATCTATTGTGTTTGCCACCTACTATAGTTCTGCGCTAAGCCTCGTGTCATTTAAGAACCGTAAAAGGTTTTTGGCGCCAGATTGTTTTACCTCATCAGGTTGGAGGTAATGACCACCCGTGGATGTATCTTTTACGCATCAGCGGGCCACACTCGCACATGAGGTGCAGGGGAGTTTGCTCTGCCCCTTGGCAGAACCTGCACATTTTTGTGTCTCGGAGCTTGAGGTTGTACATGTGTTTGTTGAGGCGACAATGCCCCGTGAGCGCCCTCACCAATATGCGTATATTGTTCCTATGGCAGTTGCAACAGAAACCTAACCGGTTCGTCGGCCATCCGAGAAAAGGCGCTCATCAATTTTATTTATGAAACAATTATTCAGATGAAAACTGTCTTTGGTTATTTGCCGGGAAAGTCTTGGGGTGACACAGCCATGTTTTTATTAATAGGATAGAGTTACGAATAGCTACCTATGATAGTTTTTCTAAGAATAATTTATGTTTTTAGTATCTCCTGTAAAAATAAAAACTAAAATAATTCCCCACTTTCTGCGTTTAGCGACTCATTAGTTTCAAGCTTCCTGAAATTAGCGAGTTTGTAAACTAGAGGGTTTTGCGATCAAAGGGCAGTTAATCCGAGTGTCAACGTATCAAATGGCCGTTCGCTTCGTACCCATTCGTAGATGCGTAATTGGAGGGTCTGGACCCGGTGGAATTCCTTTCGGGCTGCGCCTGGCGCCACGCGGTAGCTTTCTCATTAACTCAGAGCGCAGCCTAACCAAATCGTTTAAACTTTACGGTAAATTGTTTCCCTGGCCTCTCTGAATTGACCGTTAAATGACATTTAAACACATAATCAAGTGCAGGACCTAACGCTAGAGTGATCATTGATTAAATCTATTTCTTTTCTACATGGTTGGAGAAGGGGACGATTGGGGAAGACATTAGGACAGGAATTAGGTAGAATCACAATTGTTATTAGGATTTTAAGGAACGACACCAAATATTTTACCACCCTAAACATTGCAACCCATAATCAAAATAAAAGCTATAATTACAAATGCGTCAACTAAAAATGTCATACGAATCTATCTACATATATAAAACAAAGTCGGGTTTCTTCGAACAATTATGACTCGAGAACGGCAGGACCGATTTTCATGATTTTTGATTTGTTGTATTTATCTCCGTCCCGAATAGCAGAATAACTATTAAAAACAAAAATTGGAAAATTGACGAAAAACTAAAATAAAAGAAAAACCATTTTCCCATACAAAATGTAAATCCGTGTTTTTCTCATGGTCAGTTGTAAGTGGCATGTTCACGTATTGGCAAATCATCCGCTTTATTTGTTCTTGCGTCTGATAAAAAAAAATCACAAGGTGCTTTAATGAAGAAAATTAAACCGAGTGCATCCCATGCTGCACAATATGTAAATAGTTTAATTCAATCATGTCTTGCTGACACGCGATTGATATACCTAATTTTTGTACTTTTATATTTCTTTTTGTGTTATTATCTTAATAAAGTAGTGAACTTAATATTTATTTTGTATTCATTGTATTACTTTCATAAAATCATAAATTAAGTTCAGCTAATCTGTAACACGACATTCATTGACTGATAGGCAGTACGAAGTTCGCCGGGTCAGCTAGTAGTAAGATAAAGGTCTAAGGTTTCAATCGACTCAAATTTTATTTAATAAACTTTTATATCCTAATTTTTATTAGTACGCAGAGAAATATCGATTAAATCTTTCGTAATGATTCTTAACCCTTTTAGGACCATAGGATATAAGGGGTCCCAAATCTTCAAAGTCATTTTATATATTATTGAATACTAATATTTTAGAAATTATATTTTTTCATGTTATTGAAACACCAGAATCCTAATATTAGCAAAATATTCCGTAATAGTTTTTTGGAGGTATTACAAATAAGAATAAGAATAAGAATAAATTTATTTTCGTAAGTAATTTTCCAAGTTTCGTAAGTAACGTCCGATACAACAGAAGTGGCGGATTTAATTGATGCGGTATTGTAATATATCAGCCCCGTCATAGCGGCTGCGTTCGGGTCGTCGTTTGGGCGAGTGGTAAAACACAGCGCTTTGTTACGGGTGATCCTGAGTTCGATCCACCCGCGAGCATTTTTTTCCGTCATCGGAATTAAATATCATCGCCATCTTCCGCATAGAAATCTAACCACGTAACTCGTAATAATAATTATAAAATAAAAAATAAAAAAGAAACTCAACGAGAAAGTGATCACGCCATCTATCGGCGTTATTAGGAACTTTCCTAGTGAGATCTCTTTACTGGAATCACGGGAATTAAATCTCATCGCCATCTTCCGCAGAGAAATCTAACTACGTGACTCGAAAAAGCAATTATAAAATTAAAAAATAAAAACTGAGCGAGAAAGGGATCGCGCCATCTATCGACATTATTAAGAACTTCTCTAGTGATATCACTTCGTCGCGCCATAATATAATATAAATAGGAGCAGTACGAAACGACGTTAAAATGAACTCAAAAATAAGATGTAATAATGCAAGTTGCGGAGAGGAGATTACGATAACCGAGGACGCGCTAAGCTGTTCGAATTGTCCGTTAAGTTTTCATTTTTACTGTACTGGAGTTTCTGAAGCTAAATTTAAACAAATGTCGAAGGATGCCAAGGAAACTTGGAAATGCATAACGTGCAAATCCTCTTTTCAAACCCGCAGTATGAAAAACAAACATAAGATAATGGACCCAGCGGAATCAAAGAGTGGTAAAGGCAACGAGCCGAGCTGCGGAACCGGGGTCATAAGTTCTACAGATTTAGGAGGTCTTATGAAAGAAATCCAGCTAATGAGAGCCGATTTCACTGCTATGCGTGGGGAAATGTCGGAATTTAAAAATAGCATCGAACACTGCAGCTGTACTGTAGATACCATAAACACTAAAATAACTGAAATTGATCAAGCAATTAAGAGAGTAGCAATCTGTGAGGAAGAATTATTAGGTGTTAAAACTAAATTAGATAAACTGGAGCAGACGGACAATGCCAGAAATCAAGCAGGGTTAATGAACGATGTAGAGATCAGTGGTGTGCCGCACACTGATAAGGAGAATCTTTACGCCATGATATTGCAACTTGGAAATTCAATAGGACTCAAGATGGATGACCGCGAGATTGATTATGCATATCGTATTACACCGCGAAGACACGAGCAGGATATGAAATCGCAGCCAAGGACTCCCCTTATCATCGCCAAGTTCACAACACGCAGGATGAAGGAGCAATTCATGGACGCCATTAGAAACCTCCAAAAGTCTCGAGCATCTGGAATTAACACGAAAGACATGGGCCTAAACACAATTCCAACCAGAATCTACATATCAGATCGGCTGACTCTGCTGAATCGTGTACTTTATAAAAAAACGAGAGACCTAGCAAAAGAAATGAGATTCAGATTTGTATGGTTAAAAAACTGCAGAATCTATGTCCGTCAGAAAGAGGGTACAAATATTATTCCGATTTTATGCGAGCAAGACTTAAAGCTAATTCACTAACAAACGATATAAATATGCCTCTCTTTAACCTAAAAACCAGCATTTTCCGTCATTTGCAATTAAGTCTATTTTCACATTTATTAGATATGATTTTAAATTGCATTTATTATAAAAAAGAATATATTATTATTTATATTAGAATTTATTATTTACATGTAAATTCTAACACTAATGTTATTCATTTATTACCTGTAAATATTGAAATGAAGTATTCTTATTTATCAAAAACAACGTATAATGGAATATGTTTATACCTCGAGAAAATCACCTGCCAAACAGTCGACATTGTGGCGATAAAATCCTTATTGGAGAATAATAGCATCAACATCTGCAACCGTAATGAACTAATGCTTTCTCTGTTAGTAAACCCTATTCATATATTTATTTCTTTAGCAATAAAATTCGTATTTTATGAGTAGTTTATTAGATGATATTTCAGAGACCACATTTGTCTCTACTGTAAGGTTAGAATCGCCGCTTGATTGCAGGGACACTTTTGATAAACCTTATGTACTGAAAATGATAGCTATGAATATAAGAAGTATCCGAAGAAATTTTGATGAACTATGTATTTTATTACAAGATCTCTCATTAAATCTAGATATAATTGTTTTGTCCGAATGCTGGTTACTCAATAATGTGCAGATTCCGAATATCCCTGGGTACGAATGTTTCAAAACGGTAAATAACAAAAATAAATCGGATGGAATTGTTGTGTATGCCAGGTATGAAATTAATGCAACTGCGCATGAATTTGACATCGCGGAAGCAACGGGCCTATGCATAAAATTTAGCAATTTCAGCATCTTTGCCCTTTACAGGTCGCCATCCAGACAAAATACGAGTGGCTTTTTGAATTCACTTTATACGACGATACATGACTATATAACTTCCAATATCCATACACAACACTACATCTTAGCAGGCGACATCAATATATCAACCATGGGACATAGGCACTTACAAGCAGATGACTATGAAACACTTTTAACTGAACTAGGTTTCTTGTCAACAATAAATATTGCAACGAGAGAGTCTGATCAGGTACAAACATGCTTAGACCACATATACATTCGCTCATCGTACAGACCGACCTCAGCTGTAGTGACTACAACAATAACAGACCACTACTGTACATTATTGGGACTAGAAGGCAGACGTCAGGAAAAGCAGCAACAAGACACAGAAATTAAAGTCATAGACTATGAAAAATTAATTTTCGACTTGAACACTGAAGCTTGGACTAGCATATATCAAACAGACGATACAAACATTGCACTTGACAATTTCGTTCAGACGTTTACACTACACTTAAAAAATAATACTTACGTTAAGCAGATAAAGAAAAAATACAAGCGACTTAAACCTTGGATAACAGACGGACTGATTAACTGTATCAGGAGACGCGACAAACTTCACCGACAGACACGCAGATTTCCACAGAATGAGGCACTACTCGCATATTATAAAAAATACAGAAAATTATGTACCAACATCTTAAGAACGACCAAAGAAACATATTATCGACAGAAAATAGAAGACGACAATTACAACCCCAAAACGGTTTGGAGAGTAGTCAAAGAACTTAACAATGTAGAGCAAAACAGGACGTCAATTAGCGAAATAAATTTGGACGGTGTAAAGTACACTGACAAAAATGACTTAGCTAATACGATTAACAGTTACTTTGTGAACGTAGGAAAGAGATTAGCGATGAAGTTTACATCAGAGGATTTGACTAAATCAAATGCAAAGGTGCCTGAAACACTGCTGAAGACAACAAAAATATTTCGACTCTCGAAACTAACAGAGAGGGACGTTTTGACATTAATTAAGCAACTGAGGACTGACTCAGCAAGTGGTCCAGATAATATAAGTGCAAAGATGCTGAAAATTGCAGCTCAGTCAATCGCACTCCCACTTGTGCATATATATAATTGCAGCATCGAACAGGGTAGATTTCCAAAACATCTCAAAGAAGCCAATGTATTGCCGCTCTTCAAAGGGGGTAACAAAACTGAATTGACAAACTACAGACCAATATCTATACTCAACTCACTTAGCAAAATTATAGAACGTCACATAAAGAAACAACTAACTGATTATCTGGAAACGAATGCGCTACTATCGACAGGACAGTACGGCTTTAGGTCAAACATGGGCACCCAGGACGCTATATTAAAAGTTACAAAATTTATTTCACAAAATGTTGACGATAACCATAAGTGCCTTGGAGTGTTCCTTGATTTGGCCAAAGCATTTGACACAGTACATCACGTAAAACTATTGTACAAACTACGACAGATTGGTATACGAGACAAAGAACTGGACTGGTTCCGAAGTTATATGACAGGACGAACACAACGAGTGAAAATAAATGACACAACAAGTAACTGGATGAGTATTGACTACGGTGTTCCTCAAGGAAGTACATTAGGACCAATACTATTTCTGGTATATATAGACGATCTTTGCAGACAGGAGATACCAGGTGTTATTGCATCTTTTGCCGACGACACGGTGCTTTTATTTGAGAGTAACACCTGGGAGTCCGTATTTGAAAAGGCAACAAATGGACTAAAACAGATAACTGCCTGGTTAAATGATCATCTACTGACACTTAACATAGACAAGACGAAATACATCACCTTTAGCATAGATGGGCGAAACCAACCTGGAATAGATAAACAGCTACTATTACACGACTGTGACGGAAGAAACTGCATGTGCTTACCGCTGGAACGTACGTCATGTATCAAATATTTAGGTATTCTAATAGACGGGTTCCTGCGTTGGCACAATCAAGTTGACCAGACTGCGTCACGACTTAGAAAACTAATATACGTATTCAAAAATATTAGAAACGTGCTTAGTCCATCTATGCTAAAAACGACCTACTACGCACTCGCACAGTCATTAATTACATACGGGCAGATAGGATGGGGTGGAGCGGCTAAATCAATTCTTGACCCGGTAATAAAAGCCCAAAAAGCCCTCATTAGGGTTATTAATAAAAAACCGCTCCGTTTCCCATCCGACCAATTATTCACAGACTTTAACGTAATGGACATCCGACAGTTGTACCTAAAAGCGGTTCTAATGTACTTCCAGAGGAATGACAGGACTGCGATATCTAAACTTCGGGACCATGGACATGAGACTAGACATCGTTACAGACAACCTGAGGTAAAAATGAACACGACATATGGACAACGACATTATACTTTTCTAGCTCCGAGACTATACAATAAATTGAGAATGGACGTACCGACGACCGACTTACCATACCCTACTTTTCGAAGAGTGGTGATAAATTGGCTGCTAAATAAATCTAGGAAAGACTGCGAGGCGTTATTAAAATCTCTTGAATGAACATATTTCTATTTATATATATATTGTGCAAATTTACGGCTATATTGTATTGTATTGTAGTAGGTACCTAAAATCTTAATTAACTTCTATATTATATAATAAAATTGGCATTGCAAATTGTCATTTTCTTTGATAAATAGTTATCAAGGCACTTTGCATATGTAAATATATACTCGTATTATCATAATAATATTTTTTCTATTTTTTATTTTTTAATTATCATATTATATGTATGTACTTCTTTATAATAATTTTTATTTATATATACTTTTAATATAAATTCATGTAAAGTTTATGCGATAATCGTATCTATGTATGTATTATATTAGATGTAAGAAAATACCTTCCGTTTAATTTGGTATCTTCAAAATTTTTAAATTTTAGAATAAAGTAACTACCCCCATCCTTGTAATTATTAATTGTAAATACCATTGCAATATAAAGTTTTAAAAAAATATTAAAATAAAATGAAAACTTAAGAGCGGGTATATCATGCTCTTTCGGCAGGCAATATACGATTTCTGTTGGTACCACCTCGATACAGGTTATTCCTAGTGAGGTGGTAAACCACAAACTATTATTTCTGAATCTCTTTCCGAGTTAGGTAAATAAAAAAAAAACTGTTTAAATTATTATGAAATATTAGGCTAAGAGAATGTTTTTGTAACCAAATGTATTTTTTATGGACTTAAATAAATAAAATAAATAAATAAAAAATAAATAAAAAAACATTATTCACAAAGTCTGCCTAACTAGGCCGAAGCCCGTACCAAGGTAGACTCGACCAGGTCACTTGTACGTTTTATATTGTGCGCACACTTATTAAAGTACTATTACTGAGAAACAGAAAAGTAAAAAATAAATTAAATATAGTAAATCTAATAACTCTAATAAATACATAGCATAAATTTCAAGAGTTATTTTAATGATAACTAATACCTAATTCATAATCATGTTGAAAAATAAAAAAGTAATAATGAAATCAAAATATATCCAGTAAAAAACTTGTTAAAATAATAATAATAAAAAAATACAATAAAATTATAATTGCAGTGATAATCAGTAAGTAGAGAAAAATAACAGGGTAAAAATTTGAAAAACAAAAGAAAATTAATAAAAATAAAATAAAAAGCCAGTAATTAAAATAGTCAAGTAGTTAGTCAATAAATAAAACAGAATCAAAAAATAATAATTATCCTAGTAGCAACAAATAAAAAGATAAGTTTTATTTGTCAGGGTAAATATTAGGTGTTTAATGGAGAATGACGGAGATGAGCACCTCAATTTCATGTCTTCCATATTCCAAAAGTAGCGGAGAAATTTGTTTGATTGTTTTTATTCCATTAGTGGTCGTCTTCAAATTAAATTGTAACTCAATAAAAATCTTCGGCGCTATGTATGAAAAGTGTCTTTGCGCAAACGTTGTCATTGTTTTGGACGCAAGTGCTTATGAGTAGTGGTGCTCCTCGTTTGTGTTGCATGTTTAGTGATTTGGTGTAGATGGGGATTTTGTATATAGTTTATGAGGACTACTTTCGCATATATTTGCCTAATATCCAGCAACTCCAACTCACTAAACAGGTCATTTGAAGAGTATCTCCAAGGTTTGTTAGCCATAACCCTAAGTAATGCTTTATGAGCCATAACAGTTGGGTCTAAAGCAGTTCGCGTACATCCTTCCCAGCCCAGAATACCATATGATATTTTGCTGTAAACTAGCGCATAATAAATAGTTTTGAGCGTGTGAAGAGGAACTACTTTTCTGAGGGTCTTAAAGAGATAGATGGATTTTCGTATTTTGGCCGTCACAATACCGATATGAATATCCCATCTTAGTGTACTGTCAAATGTTAGGCCAAGATATTTCGCTTGTGATTTATGCTCTATAATAGTACACGTACAGCAAGAGTGTTCTGGCCTTATTGGAGCAGTTGTATTGCACGTATGAATTTTGAGGCCTACATGTTTAAACATTTTATTATTAGTTATGGAAAATGTGATGTAACTAGTTTTTTCTTTGTTTAGCATAAGAAGGTTATTTTTTAGCCAAAAGTTAATATTGCTTAGCCCATTCAGCGATTTGGTATACGGCTGGCCATGTTTTCTGACGAAAAACTAGAGCAGTATCATCAGCGAACAGTAGTGCCTTTCCTCCATGCAAAGACACATTTGTAAGGTCATTAATGTAGACTAGAAAAAGAATTGGCCCTAACACACTACCCTGGGGAACTCCATACGTAATGTACCTTTCAGAACTCACTGTACCGTTTATTTTGGTGACTTGTGACCTATTCGAGAGGTAGTCGGTAAACCATTGCAAGGCCTTCCCACGGATACCACACCTGTCAAGTTTTTTCAGCAATAAAACATGTGACACCGTATCAAAAACCTTGCACAGGTCCAGAAAGACCACCAGACACTTTTCCCCTTCATCGAGACTGGTCACTATTTCTTCAGTTAAGAAGGCAATAGCGTCTTGAGTAGATCTACCAGAACGAAAGCCATATTGTGTGGTTGATAGCACATTATGTTTATTTAAGAACATCAATAACCTACGTTTTATTGCTAGCTCAATTACTTTAGACAGTGTATTTATTAAACTAATAGGACGGTAACAGTTGACATCGCATAGATTTCCGCTTTTAAAAATTGGCGAAATTACGGCTGTTTTCAGGCACTGGGGAAATACTCCACTTGAGAGACTCAGATTCACAATAAACGTGATAGGAATTAATAAACTATCGCTACATCCTTTGAGTATTTTCGAGGAGATACCATCGCTGCCAGTTGAAGTTTTATCTTTTAGGTCAGTGATGATTTTTAGGTATCTGCTGGTTCTAGGAATATCGTTTGGGATACAGTTTTCATACTGACAAGGTTATGTGACAATTCTGCCTCCGTACAATTCAAAGATTCTAACGTTTTTTTGCCAAGCTAGCTCCTATATCTGAGAAGAAATTATTAAAATGGTCAGCAGTATATTTAATGGTTTCACTATTTACATTGATTTTTTCCCCATTGATAATAACCTCTTTCAGGCCTGTTTATCTGGGCGGCTTCCGATTGGTCAGTTCATCAATTAAGCCCCATGTTTTCCTGGGGTTCCTTGCATTTGACGAGAACTCCTTTGTGTAGTACATTTCTTTGACCTTAATAATAAATAAATACAAACGGAGCTGCCATGGAATTCACCGACCGGAGTCGGGCCCATCATAATACTTTTTTTTTATTTACACTTCTGGGGGGTGAGCAGTGGATTCCGGACTTACGAACCGGCTGTGGTAGGTTTAGGACAGCTGTCTTGCCACATGTGAGCGTTCACCTTACCACCCATTCACTCCCCCTTCGAAGCCATAGAATTTGAGATGCGCAAATCGCAGTTTTAGATATTTTTTCTAAGAAAGGGTTGATAATTTTTCTGGAAAGGCCAAGATCTTTAAAGAGGTGAAATAGAGATTTAGCTGGCAGGCCACGAGCGCCAACTTCCACCGCGTGAAGGTGAACAGTGAAGCCGTTCCGGGTTACGGCATTTGCAAGATCATGGTATTTATTTAATTTGTATTCGTGGTCTTTTGGGATATTTGATTCCCATGGAACAGTTAATTCTACAATAAGAGCTACCTTCCGAGATAGAGAGTAAAGAGTTATATCTGGACGGAGGGCTGTGCATCCGAGACTTTCAGGGAATTTATACTGCTTAGAGACCGAATCAACCTCTAGAATCCAATCTGTAGCTTTCTCGATTATTGAGAAAGGTTTTGTAGTTAAATGTTTTTTGCCTTTAGAGCCATCCCGCACAAACTGTATTGGGGGTTTGGAGGATACTGTCAAACCCTTGTTGGCACGAGCCACTGAGAGACTAATTACCTCGCGAATAACAGCGAGAACTTTGTCATGGCGGTAAGTGTACCGTCCTTGATCTAAGGCCACCTTGCAGCCAGCTAGAATGTGTCTAGCTGTGCAAGGGGTATTGCTACAGAGGGGACAAGAACTATCCTCGGCAAAGCTCCAACGAGCGAGGTTACTGAGGTCTGGAAGTGTATGCTGAAAGGCATTCAAATAAAATTTCAGCATCTCTGGCGTCCAGTCATAGAGCATTACCTTCCAGTGCATTGGAGGCGGAATGCAAAAGTCCCCAATTGTTGTCCAATCATTCTGGCATTGAAGGCCAATAGCATGAACCATACTCTTGCTGTCGTAATCTCCCCGCAAAAGAGACTTCTTCAAGTCCACGTCGCTCGTGGTTGTACTGCCATACCCCAGACCAGTGCCATTCTGGCTGATTCCAGTAAGGAACTTTTTGTGGAAGTCTACGCGGGCTTGTAGATCATTTGAATCACTACGGCCACTTATTACGTGCTTCGATATTGCCGGATATTTGGAATAATTATATTTTTACAGAAATTTCGATATTTGATATACTTATGCCTTAATATAAGATCCTGAGGGTTTCTATGGACTTGTATGTGTAGCTTATCTCTATTTTTATGCTATTTAAGAGTCCTGGCGTGACCCATGGCTTTATTCTTCTTTTACGGTGTGGTATATAATGTTCCTTACTATGCGTGCTTATTGTGGCTTTCAGAGTGGTTATAAAGTGCTCAGTTGCCTCATTTGAGTGTGTCATAGCAAGCAGTGGCTTCCAATCTATATTATTGATGTCTTCATACAATTTTTCATAATTAGTGACTTTTAACCTGGCATTAATATGACGTTTAGCAATATTTACGTTATTTTTGGACAGAAAGATAGTAGCGTAATGATCGGTTAGTTCACTGAAGCAAATCAATCCTAAAGTGTCTGATTTCATAGTCGTAAATATGTGGTCGATACACGATTGCTGCCGAGTAGGCGCGTTTATTATTGGTAATAGCCCGAATTCAGCAAGCATACATAAATAATCATTTACCACAGTATTTGGATAGAGTATATTGATATTTATATCTCCTGCCAGGATGTAATCCTGACCTTTGTTATTATCCAAAATATTCGAAAGAGATTCCAGGAAGGGTCTAACCGGGTTAGACGGAGACCGGTAAATTGCTAGAAGTGATAGAATTATTTATGGTAACTTTTAAACAATTTGCAGTAGACATTTTTATCTCTTGAACGTTGACAGTGGCTGAGTTCTTTGTGAATAATACGACCCCATCACTTTTATTGTGGTTGGATGATGTGTAGAGATATTATAATTTTCTAGTTGCTGGGTAGGAAAAGACCTCTTTATCCAGCACTCTGTCAAAATAATCATGTCGAAATCCCCATCGAGGGAAGCTAGTAGTGTAATCAATTTGTCAACATTTTTATTAATACTTCTTATATTTAAGATAAGGACTTTAAAACCAGGATCTAGCAGTATTTTTTTGCATTCCCAGGTAGTTAGCTGCATTGTAGGTGGAGCATCACATTCTAATAAATCGTGAATTTCAGCCGCGCCTGTAATATCGGTGGGCGTATAATCGACATTGTATTACTTCGCGGCTGCAGAGGGTTAAGGCATATTTTATTTTAACATAGCGATTTATTTTTCTCATATAGTAGAGTAAACTTTTAGTAGAGTAAACTTGCGGCAATAGTGTATAATAATTTAGGAATAAAATCACGAAATAGTAAAAAATACATAAATTAAAAGAGTCATAGAAAATATTTAAAAGTAATACCAGCATATAAAAATAGTTAAAAAATGTAATATGAAAAATCCTATTTAAATTTACAGGAGCAAATAAGTGGAGTACGATAGAATAGTGAAACGTAAGTATATAATCAGCAAAACATAATAAGTTTGAAATGGTCAAATAGTAGAATAAAATAGTAATGGATAAAATAAAATTGTAATGATCATTAAAATAAATAAATAATTGTTTCATAATATTAAAATCATAGAAAATCGTAATTAAAATATTATAAAAATCGTACAGGTAAAAACAAATCATTATGGGGCTAAGACAAAATAGGTTAGAGTGGATTTTTGTAGCTAAAAATAGGTATTTATCAGTGACAGTTGTCGAGTTTCTAGAATTGGTACGAGCACACAACCTTCACAAAATGTTTTCTAAAGAGCTTAAATATTTGATGGTGATGGGTCGGCTGTTGTCGTCTTTTTTGACTCGTGTGATGTCATTTTTTAGCCAGACGTACGCGTAGTTTCTACTTTTCCCTATTTTCCTCGCTTGTAGGTAGAGATAGCGCAAAAGCGGAGTGAGTGCTTCTTGCAGATAAATGGGTTGATTCACTGACATGCCAATACCAGCTTGAGGTTGTACAGGCCACCATGCACCGTGAGCGCCCTCACAAGTATGCGTAGATTGTTCCTATTTAGTGATGCCTCACGGGGGGGTCTTACGGACGTAAGCCTTAAATAGCTTTGGAACGATTCAACCCTGGCGTGTTGTTCCATTGGTTGACGGGTTGTTATAAACATATTTTTTGAGCCTTTATGTTTGAACCAAGGCTTTTTGGTACGCCACAGCAAGGTTCAGGGCCGTATAACGTTCCCTTTGCTCCCATCTTAGAAAAGCTATTCGGTTTCTAAATTTATTGAAAAATATTAATTAGATATAATATTGTGACATTTATTCATACCCACTGCCTTCGATAAAATAATGAATATTGAAATGATTAGGAGGAGGTACTTTGTTGCGTTCGCACAGGAAAGCGGCATAATGATGTAATATACAGGATGAGTTTAAAAAAAACGGCATCCTTGAAGGGGGGTGAATCAGTACGAGCAACTAAACAACTTTTGTCAATTTGATTATTCTTACATCTCTAGAAATCGTCAACTCGTCTCACCGGGTAACCATGGCTGACAAGAGGTATGCGAACAGACAGAGGATCGAATACAATGATGATAGCAGTAATGTAGTTAGATAGTAGGAAAACCGTGAAGGAAGTGGAAGTGCTCGATGTCGAGAAAACGGAATTTCGAGTGACGGCTTATTTGCACAATAAAGTTTCCGTCTCAGTACCGAGCGAAGTGATTCTTAAATTAACAATTGCTACTGGTTTGCCATGGTGAATATTAGCGATTCCTTCCTTTATTTTTCAGTGCGACTGTTTGTTTTTTACAAGCTTTTATGTACCTTGCAATGTGTATTAGTTTGTAAGGTCAAATCTTGCAAGCTTAATTAGAACCACTTCCTCTTATCCAATGAAGTTGAAATTTTACATATTGGTTTAGTTTCGATGACAATGTATTTTTATGGTGAGCATGACCTGATTCTACACCCAGGATCGGCTCTCGACGAGGATACTCTTTCACGACAACCGCACAGATGCACAATTTTGTATACGCATTCAATTATGATAGCCCGTTCTAAATTTCAACGCGTCAGGGCTGCTCCACTTAGGGTTGGCTTCAAACGAGGGGACTCCTCAACGGTCAACAGCACATACACGAAATTTTGTGTACGTATTCAATTATGATAGCCCGTTCTAAGTATCACCGCAACAAGGCTGCACCCAGGGTTGGGCTTCAAAGAAGGGACTCCTCAACAATCTACAGCAAAACACGTAAATTCGAAATTCGATATCGCATTAAATTACTACAGCCCGTCCTAAGTTCCACTATGACATGGCTGCTGCACCCAGGGTTAGCTCGGGACAAAGCAATTTAAAAAAAGCTTGATTTTGAAAATGTGTTTTTACTATTAACATTTTTGAAACACAAATGAACGCCCTAAATCTTCTTACGGCTTATGGTAAACTGGTAGAAATTTAGTTATATCTCTAGTAGCCCACGCTCTTCTTTCTCGCTCTGACAATTCCGCTACAAAAATATGTATGTTTTCGCTGCTGGCGCCAGTATCCACCTGATCGGGACGTGAAGCGCATCCGTGGAATGCTATTCAGATGTAGGTCGTGTTTACATAAAAAAAAATCTTTTTTCCGGCTCTGATAATGTCTTTACATTAATATGTTCATTTTGCTGCTGGCGTAAGTATCAGCTCGGCTTTGGTAGGGAGCACACCGCCTCCCTCGCTGCATTTATAAACGATGAGGAGGAAGCAGACCCCTTCGGCAATATTTTTGGTGCTGCCCTCTTCCTTTGCTTTCTGCCGCACAATGTAACTAGCGGCCTCTCTCCTATGTTAAGCGTCATCTCACTCTAACTTTGATGTCGCGATAACAATCGGCTGGTTGATCACGTCCGCGTCTCGGCGCCCGTAAAAAAGGAAACTCCTCGTCGATGATATCGAGCGACCCCCTAAGGAACTCTCACTACTTATTGCGATCGTCCATCTTTCCTATATACGGTGCTTTCCGGTGAACTGTATGTGTCTATTGTTGTAAAATAATTACACCGTTCTTTTTTTGTTATATTTTTTCATATTCAATTACAATCACTTTCTCCTATCATTAAAGGATGACTGCAAAGAGAGGCTGTAGGAAGTCGATTACATATTCACACGTCGAGAACTGGGTTAATACGTTGTTTTTAAATAGACTTTTCAACCGTCAACGGTTAGAATAAACATGAAAATAGAGTCACTAATGTATTCGGGAATCATTCAATAATGCATTAAAGGGAGTTTGGTTTTACCATTGCTTTTATGTTAAATACATAGAAATTAACAACCTTAAAGAGTATGTTTGTAAGCTTCTCATAATTATCTCAAATATTTTTTTTTATAACGTCCTTCCGCCAATTTCAATAAATTCGTCCTTCAGTTAAATTACCGCTTCCCTTCCCACCCTTCGTTATTAATTTCTAATTTTATTTCTGGCTTTTTTTGTTACACAAAAGAGGATATTAAATTTTATTTCATTTATTTTCCTGGCTGAAAAGGCGAAGAGGCGAAATCTCATTCGAATTTATTAAATAGGTATGTTGCTTGTGAATTAATATAATTACCACAAAAGGAGACAAGTTAAAAATGAGTGTGAAAAGTAGTCTGATAATCGTTTGACAATATTATTAGTTATTAAATAATGGTAAATTACAATATTTACACCACACTTAGGTACCAACTTAATGATCAAATTCTATACATTTTGAAACAGCTCGCGTTTGGTGAACGGTAAGAATCCTTAGCGCTGCGGGCGGTGTTTTTAAACGATTAAACTTTTATTAAAGTATAAAAACAAAAAAAATGGGACGCATCACTATAGTCATCTGTCGGTTTGTGCTATATTCAGTAGCGAATGATTTCATGCAGCTTGGGCCACAATATATATTTTGTTCTCGGATCAGCTCAACTCACGATTTAGCTCCTATTCAGAAACCTTCTCGTGTGGAAGGCTACCTCAGGCAAGACTCTCGCGTTGCAGGCCTCACGACTGGTGGACCGGTTTCTCCTGGCGGGATTGCATCTCAGCGCTACTGGATGGTTTGCGCGATGCCAATCGGATGTGCACTCTGACTAATCGGCAAAAGTAAGAAAACTTACGTATGTTTTCAAAGACCTTAGAGGCACACTGGACCAAAGGATACTAATAATAGTTTACTGCGCCGTGTGCCAATTCATCCTATCCTATGGGATCATAGGGTGGGAGGTGCAGCAAAAATTCACATGGAACACTATCAGGGCCCAGAAACTTATACTGATAAAAAGGTAGCGAACGGTTTCGTGCAGCTTGGGCCACAAAATTCATTGTGTACCCGGATCGGTCCAACTCACGATTCAACTCCTACTCAGAAGCCTCCTCGTATGAAAGGCTACCCCAGGTAAGACTCTCGCGTCTTAGGCTTCACGTGTAGTGGGTCGGTTTCTCCTGGGGAATTCCTCCTGGCTCTATTGGACTGTTTGCGCATCGTTCGGAGATGCCAATCGGTTGTGCACTCTGACCAATTGCTGAAGGTGTCTGGAGACTCTGGAAATATACTGTCTCCTAAGCAGCGAAGATGGATTTGACTTGTCACCAACCACTATTGAAATGACCATTAGGCTACCTGATTCTAAATTCAGAGCCGGGCAAAAGATGCATTTGGTCGGCGAAAGATTCAAGCTGAATCTAATGCTGAATTACGGCAGGTAGACTTTGGTTCCGTAACCAGTCGAGAGGAGGGAGATATCCTGAAGGTTAATTCCAGACGGAGATATCCTACCATAACTGGTAGCCAGGGGGCGAGGTAGCTCCACTGGGTTGCCTTCCTAGTGCCACTAGAATATAAAACGTTTCACTCTGGTGGGTTCGTGGCTTTGCTGGACGGTAGGCTCGTGCCGCCCCAAAGTCTTCTACGCTCATCCCACGGCTGAAAGAACGATCGTTCTCTGTGATCACATATCGTTATACCAGCCTGAAGTGGCGCGTTCGCCCCTTGTAGTCAACATCGCTCAACTGTACTCTATATACAATATTTATCATAATATTTTAAATTGTGATAATACCGTGAGTAATATGAAATCGAATATTAATGCGGGTATGTGACATTATAAATAATAAAGAAACGAATTTACCGAGTAGCACCTAACTTTTCGGTATGATGTATATGTGTTACCCTGGACGCAGTATACCGGAGAGCGTATACCTACACATAGTTTACTGTGTCCTGAACAATGGCGATTGCGAAATTGCTGAAGCGTCGGGTGCTAAAAACTTTACGCGGTTAATCAGTTTTTTTCTCATTTATAATACTCCGAGTACCTACTTAAGTAAGTTCTCGCGGTATTATAAATGAGAGTATTGAACTGAGTATTGCACTTTGATAAAATATCGTACTTTTCAAAACAATCTTTCTTCCAGAAAATATCATATTTAAAAAATATATCGTCCATTTAAAAAATATCGTACCTTTTAGCACTATTGTACTTTTATAAAATACCGTACTTTTACACAATATAGTACTGTACCACAATATAGTATATCGTTCTTTCATAAAACATGTTTTAGTTTTTTAAAACTGAGTATTTTTTTATATCTTACTTTTAGAAAAATATCCTGTCTGTTAAAGATAAATACTGGGATTAAAAAATATTATACATTTAGACAATATATTTTTTTTCAGCAAATATAGTACTTTAAAAATGTCGTTTTATTTATTAAAAAATGTATTTCAAAAAACGTAAGTACGATTTAAAATTTCAGTATATACAAAATGTTTCATTAGAGAGAATTTGTTTTGGGCCACTTTTAGGCTCATCGCAGCTGTTTGGCTGCGAGCCGGCCAGTAAAGCAGGCAAGGATGCGTTTGCTAACTCGCGAGCTATTGCAAAGCCTGTTATGGGAGACGAAGTCTAGCGTACATTTTACTAATTGTGTATCAATGAATTTCAATAATAAATCCCTCAATTTTGGAACCACTGGTCTAGCGGCCCTGGCTAGTTGTAGGCGCATGGCGTGTGCCATCTAAGAAACATTTAATATCACATTGTAATGGGATGTTAGCAAAAATAAATTGCAAGAGATATACCTTTATTAACACTATCTTTTATATGACATAGGGGCTTATCTAGCCCTGAGATTGTTCTAAGTCATATTTTTCAATATCTGGGTGGGTAATTAAATCTTTTACTGCAGTTCTTAAATCTGATATTCATTTGCTAATACCAATCACTTAGCAACGACGTTTCATCTCATACGATTAGTTTGACAATTGTCGCAGGGTCGCTAACGTAATCTTTTAATGTTATATTTATAAAACATAATGATATTCTTCGAATTCATATATTTAAATAAGTTTTATTTATATTATGGTAGAATACCAAAAATCTACGCGCCTATCGCTTTGGCCGAGAAAGTAATTTATTGATATACTTATTATTTTAAATATCCTACTTGCATAATAAAGTTCGCTTATGTTTATCACCTTTATTAGATATATCTACATGACAATGCAATGTGATTTTATTTCTGATTTTTAAGTTGGTAAATTGCCCATATTTTCATTTGATTATGTTGTAGACCAAGCGAGAACTTTCAAACTAATAGGATTAAATAAGACGTCGTTGCTGATTGATTGATATTGGCAAATACATCCCAAAATTTAAAACTACATTTTAGGCTGAACTGCCATTTTAATTAATATGTACGTAATTATTATCATAGCAGTCAAGTGGTTTATTTATCATAGAATTTAATCAATAAAAACCATTAACAAATTTAATAAGGTAAGTAAAATAATCAAAATAGAATTATAAAAACATCAACATATTTTTATTATCCTGATATATAAAAATTACAAAAATAGCATAATTAGAATTATAAAAAAATAAATGAAAACAGAAACTTCTCTTGTTAATACAACATTATACAAGAATAATATTGAATAATTTATTTTCATAGGCAAACGACATAATTACCGTCGAACAATGTAATAAATAATGTGAATTCAAAGACTCTCGCGGTTGTTTGATAATATAAAAGGTTTAAAAATGAGTTGACAGCGCGAATTTTGTAGCACCCGCCGTTTAGGCGATGTTGCAACCGCCGTTGTTCAGGGTAGATAGTCTACCCTGGACAACGGCGGTTGCAACATCGCCGAATCGTCGGGTGCTACAAAAAATTTAAAGCATTTAAATGTACATAATAATCATTTCAAAATATCATTCAAAATACAATATTCGGCATTTTCAATAATTCTTTTGTCCATTTTTTCTCCTACCAACCATCCTTATCTTGATCCGGATATATTAACTTAATGTTAAATGTTTGCTTATTACTCGATATTAAAGATTTTCTCCATATTAAATAACATTTCCTCTCATACACAATACCTAATTTCCCCGAATCTTATTTCCTTTTATAGAAAACATAATATTATTATTAGTTACAATAAAAAGATTCGCACACAAATTATATGAGGGATTTGAAGATTCCTCTTCTCATGCGTGTTTCATATTCAAGCTCTAGAATATGCGATACCATAGCCTTAAGAACTGTTAAACAGTAGCCTTTAGGGGTGTGCAAAATTTCTTTATTATTTATAATAAATGTCAAATGTGTCAGTCCTTCCTTCTACCCATAATTATGTTGATGTAGGGTGTCTGGAAGGCGAATGTCGTCTCCTTATAATGGTTTGACGTTTATGTCGGAAAAATTTGGCAAGGTTTTCATTTTTTAAAATATATGATTAAAAGTTGCTGGGTTGTTATCAGCGAGCCATGAAATCAAATTAGAAAACGCTTGATAAGATCATTTTAATGAAAGAAAGTACTGAAACCTTCGTTCTGGAATCACCAATTTAAGATTTGGTTATTTGGATGAAGCGAATTCAAAAAAAATATATATTATGTTTGCTGCGAGGATCAGGTTTGCTACCTCGCTTGTGTTGACGTTTTGTGTCGATTTATTTATTTGGTTAAGAATTCATTACTCCAAAACATTGATTTTGCTTACAAAAATAACTGGAACCAAATGGTAAAACCTTCATATTATGCTTGTTTGATTCTGTCACCCAACTGGGACAAGCCCTTTCTAGGGTAAACAGGGCTCTAATATTACACAAATTATTTAAAAATGTTATTAAAATTATCATAAAACTAAGCTGCCTTAAAATCAGGTCCTCAAAAACAAACATAAACCGCAATTCCGTTATAAAATAGGCATTAAGTTTTTTTGATAAATATAATATAGACTATCAATAAAATAAAGAGAAAAAATGTTGTAAGAAAGAAAACAAAGGTAAAGTCGTAAGTAAATTATTTAAAAAATCATTAATATTTAGTATATCGTAAGTGATATAAAATTAAATACAATGATACCTAGTAAACATAAATAGAATTCACTGTCAAAACAAGATTTAGAGACAAGATTTAAAATTCGCTCTCAAAACAAGAGAAAAAAATAAAGAGTTATTGGTAATTAGATCAATGTTAAAATATAATTACCGTACATATTTAAAAATTTATTTTGTGAACATTTCAATAAATAGAGGGCCATTTTTAACCACAGTCTTTTAAGCTGTAGCCACGATGAAATGATGGCTGCATGCCAAATATTAGCTCAATCGGATGAAGAGTTTGGTAGTCGAGTTCAAAATCGCTCTAAAAATCATGTTGACTATTTCCTTAGAATATCGAGGTGTTGTCCACTATAAATTCGTTTATGAGCTGCAGCGGGCAAATCAGTTCATAAAAGTGCAATCTTGACTCACTAACTGACGAGAAGGGAAAGTATTGTGAATGCGCTATATTTTTTTTCTAGATGAAGTCGGAATTATTAATTCTGAGCACCCTCGAGAGGATTAAAAAAAACCAAGTCTGTCTGTGTCTGTCTCTCTATGTGTGTCTAATCCGCTTGATCCGATTGAGATGAATATTGGCATGCAAGGCCATGGCATTCATTAGTCCATCGTTTTGTCATGGCAAAAGTTGAAAGGTCATGGTTGAAATCGCTTCATTTCAATCTCGAAATATTAGACTTATTGACTTGAAAATAAAATTGGTTGGAATACCTCATATACTAGTTAAACTAATATTTTTAAGCCGCAATACATGTTAATCAAATATTAACGCCTCGGGAAGCGGTTCGTTTCTCGGTAAAGGACCGAGAGATGGAACGGAACCCAACTGGGCTCGTCCGCCGACCGAGAGTGAGCGCTCATGTATTTTATTTATGAAATGAGTAATGAGTAAGTCTTGGCTTGGCACAGCCGATTTTTTTTGCTCGTTATGAGGCGACTGCGAGAAAGCGTTGCTCTAAAAGAGCAGATTTGTGGAACAACAATTATTGGACCTTGCATCACAATAATGCGTCATTCGCCACATCGCAACGTTTGACTTTTCCGGTTTCCTAAATTTAAATTCGAGTCCATTGAAACCATACAAATATTTCGCAGAATCACATCAGAAAATATCAACAAAAAGTGTTTCGACGACTAGAATATTCGTGAGCGTTCGTATATCGTTTCAAATTTGTCATATTTTAAAGGTGATTTGCCAATATTTCGTAATTTATTAAACAATTCCCGGCATTAATTTGGTATGTGAAATTTGCTCGCATGTTTCATGCTCGGAATAACTTATTGTGATTCCGACCGATATCAGAAATACCTGAAATAAATCAAAGGCACAAATAGGTACACAAATTGCTACTTCCGCAATACAACGTTTCCACCCGCTCAGCTCACTCGTGTCTCGTCAATTTATGATTACGTGATATCAACGTCCCTGAAGCTGGCCCGACTCGAATCGAAAATTGAGATTTTTATTCATTATTTTATTGATTATTTGCTTATATTTATTTATTATTACATATATTTTGCTTACAAAAATAACAGGAACCAAAAGACAAAAGCTTACTTAACCTCAAGCTTATTTGATGTTGTCACCTAACTGGGACTAGTCGGTTCTGGAGTGGACAGGGCTCCAATTATACAATAAATTATTTAAAAGTGTTCATTTATTAGAAGCAGATCGTTTGTTTCCACTTGTTTACACCTCTGTTTATGTTTTTTCAATACCTTAATTTGGATAGCTTAAATTGAATGTTTTCTCGATATCAGTCATTTGTTTGCCGTTTGTTTTCCTAGTCCACGATTTTGAAAATAATCGTTTCTTTATTCAAATTAGAATTCCAATAAAATTGTATCTATGATCTGATTAGAATAAATTGTGTAACATAAAACGTGGGCAGGTGTATAACAAAACTACGAAACTAGCTAAACAAAAATAAGTAAACATTTACCAGTGAGAAACCAATTGCTTTCCTTGGGATCGGGCTACTTCTAATTAGAGGTTCCTAATAGTCCCGCGCAGCTCGGTGATAGCCTTCTTTGTGTTACCTTGGTTGGCCCAACTGTACGGTTCGATTCTCATCCGGCCTGTCAGGGCCTGTGTGAACCTGTCGGGCCGGTCTGATCAGAAGTGCGGATTCGAGGAACACCTCGAGCGGAACTGAGTGATTTGCATACCAGGCTGTGCCAGGCTGTGCCTGCCACGCTTACGCAATCCGCCGAATAACCGGGACAACCTGGAAACGTATGTTACCTAAACAGCTGGAGTAGCTGTTGACCTGGTGTTACATGTCCGTAGAACGATCCAATTACCACCCGATCCCGAATAGATTTGACGGGTAAAGGGCGCCACGGACCTTTGATAAATTCAATATCAATTATCGCTAACTCCAGGTAGACTCCGCGCAAGCAATCTCGAATCAGTAATCGGACTTGAGGATGGGGAATCCCATCCAAATCTGGTAGTAAGGGCGAGAGGCCTGCCCGCTGGTTTCTCTTCCTAGTGCCTCACGGTAAGACATTGGACTCTTAGGGGCTCGTTGGTGTACTCGTAGTTAGACTGTGGACTGTATTGTTGCTAAGTCTCTGCTTACACTTCATGGGAGAATGATGATCTGATCTGAGGTGGCGGGTTTGCCTGCACTACTTGACTACCCTCAATGCTTCTAATTTGAATTGTAATTGGATTTTTTAATACAACTTTTTATTAAACATATTACACATTTCAATTTTATGTTAGGACAGCCTTACTAAGCATACACGTCTTGTTTTAAGAGTGGACTAAATCTCTTATACTGTATACCTCATATACCGTAAACGAGTAAGCTCGTAAGCCATGACAAGATGAAATATTTTTTTAAGTCACTCTGAAATTGCCTTGAATTGTCTGTAATTGCTTGCTTCTTGCATTGGACACAACCCTGGGGCGACTGATGAAGGATATTTGTCCCAATAAATGTGACATATCTTTTTGCAAAAGCAGCAATTCTGCCGAGCAACGGTATGTTGCTTTTAGCCACACTTTATAATTAGAATCAGAATCACTTATTTTATGCAACGTAAATATATTCAAGTACATATTATTACTTAAAAGCAAACGTGACAAATTTAAAAAATTGTTGTTTTGCAATTATTACACTTTTAAATCAAATAGCTCGCATAAAGCTATCAGTTTTATCTTCTAGATATATGAAAAAGTATTTTGATATTATTTAATTTATTTTATCATTTCTGGAAAATATTATTCTTTAGGACTCTTGTGCAACCCAGAGCCCATGATCAAATACCGCGCCTGGTTTGCAAAATAATATCGCCATACACGACGATGTAATACCGACGTCGCGGGCAGAATTGTTGCCAGCGCAAAAATAACATGTAAACAAAGCGAACGAACCGTTCGCTCATACATTATCTTTGAATCAGTCGAAATTAAACACTCATTCGGATCAGACGCTGCGTTTTGATACCGCCGCACCGTCGTGAGCGCCGCACCGTCGTGAGCGCCCATGGTGCGCACCGAGCCCATGGGCGCAGCCTCGCGCGACCTCGCGAATCCTACCGAATCGATCAAATATTAGCGTAATTAGGCCTTTGGGCCTAATCCTACAATATCTACCTGTTGCTTTCAAAGTTTATTGATTTTATCTTTTCCCTTATTGCTAGTAGTCTCACTACTAGAGCAATTAAATGAATGAGTTATAAATTCATTTATTTAACTGATTTTTAGTTGAATATCATGCTTTGATATTGCAAATACTTAAAATAGTTATTTGCTGCTGTCGCAGCCAAAACCAGATCAGGACGGTTAACCCGGAAACAGAAAACATGAACAAACAGAAAATCTTAGTAAGTTCTCAGAAACCCGGTCCTCAATGAATGATTTGTATGAGAAAGGAACACCGCATGTAAACGGACGCCACCGTATGTACTCGATCGTAAAGCATCTGCAGTTGTGCAAATAAAATATGAATTTAAGGTTAAAGAAACTGGGAACAACTCTCAAAGCGGACAGTGCAAACATTGGTATTTGCTTAGGCACCCCGATTAGCAACCGCGGTCTAATTACATGTTTAAATATTTGAAGAAACCGTTTACGCATGGACGATTTATTTCTTAGCCAGTAATTTTCTGTAATATCCAAAACTGTACCAAAACTGACAACAATATACGTATCATTTATCTTACAAATATTAAGGAAAGAATGCACGTATTACATATAATTAATTTGTCGTATTTCTCGTTATAAGGTGATGTCATAAGAAATATATTTAACATGAGAACAGTTATTTATACTGCAAAGCAGATAACTATGTTGTAAATTTGGGCATTTAAAGCTCGAGAACATGTAAAATAAGAAGCATACCCTTTATGTTCAAGTTGAAGTATCTCACGGGTAATTAAGTCTTAAAGAATAGGTAATTAAAAATAGTATGTAACTTTATAATAAATATTAGAAAAACTATATGCATAACTCATATTTCAATCGACGAGCCCTGGTACAACGCCCGTGATATCTTCCACTCGGCATTTTGTCGTTTTGTGGGGCATCTCGTGAACCGGTCCCAAAGGCCCGGCTTTTGAGAATTGACATCGGAGGGATGAGCGCATACTACATATGCTGGATGCAGGATTCGGAATACTACATATTCTGCAATATTCATCGCCTCCTCTCGTAGCACGAGGTAGGTGTACGATTGTTATTTTCCTCTTTAGTGTGTCTGCGGCTTCCGATGGCTTGGCTACCACTTCCTCTAATTAGGAGCACTTTTTCGATCATACTCTCGATGATGACACTCGCGCACTTGTGGCTCAGAGCGGGGAGGCGGAGGGGTCGCTTTCGCTTTGACAGGCTGGGAGCGCGGGGGGTAATTTCGACCTCCATCCTGCTGTGGATGGGGTCTCGTCGAGCACTTCGATCGACGCCGCCGGTTTGACTGCCTTTCCGCAGCTGGCTGCTACGGAGTGATCAACAGCGCCGATTTCCCTTTCCATGACAGAGATGCATATGGAGCAGTAGGCTGGGCCTTTTTCTTTGGGGTCGGGCGTGGAGGCGGCGGTGGAGGCGTTATGGTAGTGGTGCGTAGCGAGGCTTGTGGAGGGGCGGCGGCAGCTGCTCGTGGAGCGCCTTGTTGATGTCGCGATGATCATCTTATTTCCGCCAAGAAGCTAAGGCAACACCGGTTATTTGTTGGGTGCTCCTGCTCGTAGTTGCCACAGATTGCTCTGGCAGTCTTCGGCCTCAGGCAGTCCTTTGCCGCCCGCCCTTCCCGCAGCAGACGCAGACCTGAGGCCGGTAGCAGATGTGGCTGCTGTGGCGGAATCGTTGGCAGCGATGACATTATTTGGAGCCTTTTTGCCCCCTCCAACCCTTCACGGTGACATGCAAGTAGTGCAGGTCTGGGAGCTGGAAACCTCACTCCAGTACAGGACAGATATAGAACAGGGCTCGCCGTCCCGGTGTATTAAGCAGCGGTAAGCTAGCCCGTCGATGATTTCGTCGGGGGTCGTGTTCTCTGGGAAGCCGCGAAACGCAATTTTCGCGCACTTTTCCATCGGCGGCGTGTAAGTGTGCCACGCGATGAGGTTGCCTAGGGAGTACAGTTACAGTCCTGGTCTATTCGTTATTCGGCGGCGTCAGCAGGAAGGAAGCCTAATCCGTCAATCCCAAGTAGCTTCTCAAAAAAATATAGGAACATCGGAAAAATGTGGACTGAAGTGTAAGCAGACTTTGAAAACTTACAACAAACGTTTGGCATTGGGCAATTATGTCAGTCAATTATTGTTGCAGTTGCCGAAGAGTATGTGAAACTCGTGGAGTTAACCCGACCCAAAAAGCCCGAATCAAAAAAGTGTAGACGGAGATGTAAATAAACTATAACAATAGCTTACCAAACGATTTTTAAATACGGCTAAGTATTACGTATCTAACTGATTCTTATCTTTTTTTTTATTGGTTTGAATGTTTTTTTAATGTCTACTCGATCAGTTAACCTTGCATATAAAAAGAATACTGTTTACCTAAAAGACAGGTTATGCCTAATAAATAATTGTAAAACTTCATTTTACTACACTACAATCACAATAAAATCAATAACCTAAGGTAATAAAAATGATGCTCTGAAAAAAATTTAAATTGATCAGAAGAGATCAAATTCCAACTTTTTATTTGGGTGGGCCTAACCTCACGAACGTATTTGATGTCAGGCTAGCGAAAGGTTTATTTATAACGTTGCGTGTTAGACAGAGCGGTTGCTTATATCTGACATCGCAGATAGGATATGGAAAGGAAGGATAACGTGTAATTAACAAAAAAATTGTGTATTGTAGAGATTTGTGGGTTTTGTGCCTTATTTAGATGTTAATATCTAGAATCTAAATGAGATAAATTATAACATGTTCAATGAAAGCCAACTGGACCACTTCAATATAAACTTTCTAGAAGATCGACACACAGTGGCTGACATGATTCGACTGTCGCACAAAGTTATTGCAAATACTCACACGAAATCTTGCAATAACCCATACGAATTGTAGACCTTTGTTTTTGGCAAGTAATTTTGCATTTATCAGCAGCTCTTTGTTGTCTGGAGTTGAGTGTTAGTTTGCAAATTTTGATGAATGTATTTAAACATACCGACAGAGAACTCTTACTGCTTGTTCCAAGAAAATCCAGTTTTCTAAAAAAAATATTTATGCATACTTATATTATGCATAAATACTTATATTGCTATTTGCAAAACGTTTGTGTCTTGTCTAGCGGCGTGTTTGTTAAAGCGTAGGATCAGTTGTAACCTTGGAACTGGCTTTTTGGGGTTGATCCTTGATTTATTTAATATAAATCCTTCAAAAATTGATATTATTGTATTGAATTACATTACACATACGAATACACAGTGAGTTTTTAGTTACCGTCATCGTTGAAAGGGGTGAATCAGTACGAGCAAATAAGCAACGTCTAATAAAAATTTGTGCAAAAATTAAAAAAAGGAAAGCGGAGACTATCCCGGTTGTTTGACATTATAAATAAGACAAAAAACGAATTGACCGCGTGAATTTTGCAGCCACCCGACGTTTCGGCGACGTTGCAGCCGCCGTTGTCTAGGGTAGACTGGAGTAGGGTGCTACAAAATTCACGCAGGAAATTCGTTTTTTATCCTATTTATAAACACAATAGTTTTTTTCAAAAATTCGTTTTATTTTTTGGAAATTAGTTTTTTAATAGCACAATAAGCGTTGAGCACAATGCGTTATCTAGCGGTAATAAAATATCGCACGCTCAATGCCTTGTAAGGTTTACATATTTGTAATTTTTTTTATATAAAGTTATTTGTGATATAAAAATATATAGGTTTATATCAAATGTTGATTGTTAATTAAGAATTGGCGTATGCAACTTTGAGCGATTGCTGCTTTAAGTATAATCACGGCGTTGGACCTGACTAATGTACCCATCCACCGGCGAAATCCGCAGTGATCACCGCTCAAGATTTCGATGCTCCTAGCGCAAAATGCATTATTATTTTGATTTTTTATTACATTTGACCACTTTAGTTTACTATTTAATTTCTTGCCCTTGAAAATAAGCAATACATTTTCGGTATATTGTTTCGGATCTTTGTATCAGATACAAATGTTTTCTTTTGTATCGGGGAGACTTACAGACATATTCACAGGCGATACCTAAGTACACCTTAAGGTAATCGACACTCGAATGACAGTCAAGACCACCCTCAAAATTGCAATTCATAGTCATTACTTAAGTGCTCTCTTCAGTGAGTATACACTCAAGGGATCGTCACATAATTGGATTTATTTTTATTTTGTATCTGCTTCATTCCTATTACAAGGTTCATGGTTCAAGGTTCCCATCACAAATTTTCCTGTCTTTGAACAATATGATTGCGCTCTATGGTTAAAAAAAACCCCACGCGTCAGCTGTCTGTGACCTGTGTTGGCTCACCGGACGTCGTTTCAAGGGGATTGTTAAAAGCTTACATTATCAGTGGGGATTGTTATAATCCCTCACGTAACGACGCGGTACGCTCACCACGAAATAATGATGTGCATCGTCTTTAAAGTTTAAGCTTATAAAATTGGCCAAATCGAAATCGCGGATTTAGTCTAAAATAAACGCGGAATAGTTAGGGGAATGCCCAAATCGCGCTCGACAAAGTGAGCTTAAGAGACCACATTTTGATTTCACAGAACAAAAATTAAGAAATTTCGGCCATTTTCAGTCGCTCGGCGCTCGTGTATTGTCTATAAATACAAAAATATATTTAACATGCGTCCTTTGCCCTTAAGAGAACACTCAAGTGGCTTAATTGAGTAGCTACTTAAGTATAGTTTCTGGAAAGTAATCGGCCAAGTTAGAGCACACATGAGATAACGGACCCCTTAAGTATCTACTGTAAATACTGCTGTTACCTAAATACGTCGTGTACAATTTTTATTTATATTTTAGGCGTCGTGTTTCCTCACTTTACCACTGAGGTATGATTAAGAGCCTATGCACCGCGACTGCGCAGCCGTTATAGTGAATTTGCGAGAAGTCTCTTGCGAGAATTGGTAATGGAGGATCATTGAATGCGGTGCGTGGCGGCGAAAAGTAAAAGGCAGTGACTTGCTCTAATGATGATTTATTTGCGACTTTGAGCGAGTCAGTCTTATCCGTACTTGCTCAATTATCTATGTGACATTGATATCTGACTCCAAAAATTGATTACTCCGCATGTGGTAACACTGCGTGGGGGAAAATACATATAATCTTCTTTCTGGCGAGTCAGACAAATTACGACATTGTAACCAAAACGAGCTCATCAGACAGCGCACGAAGGTGGTCGACGTGGGTCAAAGAGTGGCCAAGCTGAAAACGGCTTGGGCCGGCCACGTGGCCCGACGACACGACGAACGGTGGAGCAAGCGCGTTTTGGAGTGGAGACCCCGGCTAGGCAGAAGAAGTGTTGGCAGACCACCGGCCCGATGGTCCGATGACATCAAAGAGACAGCTGGACCTGACTGGATGAGGGAAACGGACAACCGATCCGGATGGAGAGCAATTTGAGAGGCGTATGCCCAACGGTGGGCGAATGCGCGCTGATGATGAAGAAGAAACTAGAGAGTCGAGATAATTTGCAATTTATTGGCCTATAACAGAAATAATCCAAACGTACGTGAAAAATATTGTCTTCCTTCTCCTTAACTCTAAAAGTTTTCGACCGAAGAAAATGTTTATTAAGTAGGTATAGTGTAGCGGAGCTACATACTCGCTATGATACACCCCTAACTATTGGCTGGTAAGCGTTACATAAATAAGCGCCTGGTGTGATGCGCTGACGAAGGAGGCAGGAAAGGTATAAGTAAATAGAATAGAATAGAATAGAATAACTTTATTGTGCTATAAAAACATAACTTAATGAATATTACGCTGGTTTTATAAAAGTAAATAACCACTTATATGAAATACCATTTGGAACATTCTGATTTTCTCAAATGAATAGGCTTTCAAACAAACCTATTGAATATTATGGTTTTTCGTTGCAAGTCTGGCAACACTAGCACAGAACTGTCACAATAAAAATGGTTGTAACCTCAAACTGAGTCGCTGGTTTTTCTCTCATCGCGTCCCGTTTTCATTTTTGCTAGGACTTTAATTCACGCGGAACTTCCTGACTGGAACAATTCAACAGGTTATGGGCCCAGCTCATGACGACTGTGTAAAGAAAAGTGCAAATGCTGAAAACGCGGTTTTCGCGACTGAAATAGTGCAAGCGGAGAAAGTGACTATTCTGGTGAATCGTTTTAAATCGCGTGGAATAATTCAACTGAATTAGGGCGATTTTAGATAAACGGACAAAAACAAAAGTGTCATTTCGTTTTGTGCGGTATTTTTTTAGTGGGTGCAGCGATTACTTTTGAGGTTAGAATCAGCAATTTTTCTGTCTGAAAAACTGTGGTGCGTCGATAGCTGTTTTTTGTGCGTGATTTCATCATCGCGTGGTACAAGGAAAACGTTTTTCTCAACGCGCAGTTTTCGGGAGCGAGTTTCTTTTGGATTGAAATTGAAAAGTTTTTTTCGGAAAATTTCAAATCCGGCAATTCGAAAACAGAAGAAATAGAAGGTGATCGAATAAATATCGAAAAATTGGAAGGTGTCGGTGAGTCTTGCAATTGGCTGACATGGAAATTCCAAATGCGTCAAATTCTGGAGCACAATGAATTATTCGATATTGTCGATGGAGCCGAAGAGAAGCCAACGGCTGTAGAGCCGGACTATGCAACAAAAATCGTCGTTTGGAAGAAGAAAGACGCCAAATCGAGACGAATCATTTCGACAGCATGCAGAAGGCAGGCGGTAATGCAAATTATGACCTGTGCGACAGCAAACGAGATGTGGGAAATGCTCAGAGGAACATATGAGCATACATCGAAGGCAAACACACTACTTTTGCAACAAAAGTATTACAGTTATGCGAAGAAGGCAGGAGATGATATTGCGACGTTCTTATCGAAATTAATGGAAATTGTGCAACAGCTGCGAGATCAAAAGGAGACCATATCCGATTCCATGGTAATTTCGAAAATTTTAATAACGTTACCTGCTGAATTCAATCATTTTCACAGTGCATGGGAATCTGCAAGTTCTGAAAGTCAAACTTTGACAAATCTGCGAGCGCGATTAATGGCAGAAGAGCTTCGCCTGAAATCGCAGGGACAAGTCGAAGAGGTGGAAGCGCTGATAGCTAAGCGAACTTTTCCCAAGAAAACCTACAACATCAAAAAGGGAAATTCGTTGAACAGCAACAACAAATTGACGAATAAAAGCGACAAACCGAAAGGCAAGTGCTTTAAGTGCGGAAAAGGAGGTCATTCGAAGCGGGACTGCCCAGAGAAGAAGCATAGCTCTGACGAGAAACGAGAAGATGGCTCGGTCGACGCGTTCATTTGTCACTCAGCGACGAGTGGAGACAATGACACTTGGATATTAGATTCAGGGGCAACTGATCACATGAGTCACCGGCGCGATTGGTTCGAGAATTTCACTGAAATATCCGAACAAGTGAAGATAGGTAATGGCGATAGAATTGTGGCTCGAGGCAAAGGCGACATCAGCATTCACGCTTTCAATGGCAATGATTGGATTCGCAAGCGAGTCATGGGAGTTCTATTCGTACCGGATCTTCAGATGAATTTATTTTCATCAGGAAAGGTGACAGATCATGGACATCAGCTGAGCATGGACAACAAACGTTGCGAACTGCTGAAAAACGGAAACGTAGTTGCAGTGGGAGTTCGTAGAAACGGTTTGTTCCAGATGCTGTTCAAGATGAATCAGATTTCACGAATCGAGGCTACAGCAAACGTAGTAATGAAGAAGAGATCGCTTTGTTCGTGGCACGAGCGACTTGGACATCAAAACGTCATACATGTGAAGAAGTTTCTGCAGACTCGAAATATTGAATTCATCAATGAAGATTTCACATGTACAGCATGCGTACTTGGAAAACACCATCGAGGTAGCTTCAAGAATCGTGAGGAGAAGGCGAAAGCGTGTGGCGAAGTCATTCATACTGACGTGTGCGGACCATTCCAAGAAAATTCGATAGGTGGCGCCAAGTATTTCTTACTATTGAAAGATGATTACTCACATTTTTGTTTTGTCTACTTCATGAAACAAAAGTCAGAAGTAGCAAGCATCATCTAGAAGTGTGTGAAGCTGATTCAGAGGACATATGGACACAAAATTCGCATTCTCAGATTCGACAACGGCACAGAGTTCGTCAACGGAAAATTGAAAGCATTTTTCGAGGAAGTTGGTATTCATCACCAGCGAACTGTGCTATACACGCCTGAGCAAAACGGCTGTGCGGAACGGGAGATGCGAACAATCGTAGAATCAGCGAGAACGATGCTTCAGTCGAAGCAAATAGAAAAGAAGTTTTGGGCCGAGGCAGTAAATTCAGCAGTTCATGTGCTGAATAGAACTGGAACGAGCACAGTCGCGGACAAATCACCGTATGAATTGTGGCACAACAAGGAAGCGAAGGTCGATCATCTGCGAATTTTCGGCTCGGAAGTGTTCATTCACGTTCCAAAGGAAAAACGGCAGAAGTTGGATCCAAAGGCAGAAAAATGTATGTTCGTTGGTTACGACAACCATTCGAAGGGATATCGAGTTTGGAATCCGAAAACAGGCAAAATCGAAATCTCACGAGACGTCGTATTTTTGTTGGAGGAATCCATGGCCACACTGGACATCGGAGCTGAAGAAAAAACTATTGAGAGCACGGGCGATACAAACGCAAATAAAGATGATGTAAATGATGAGGATGTAGAGGAACTCTTTACTCCAGAGGAACGCGAGGAACGTGGTGCGATATCCGACCTTGACAACAGAAATGTCATAAATCGGCGTTTGCGCGATCGAAACACAATTACAGCAGCGAAGCGTTTGACATATTTCGCATCGGGACATCATTCGGCAATGTTAGCAGTCACCGAAGAGCCAAGAACTTTTGAAGAGGCGATTAAATCGAGTGACCACCGACAGTGGAAACAGACCATGAACGAGGAGTACGATTCACTCATTAAAAATCGCACGTGGAGGCACGTGGAGGCACGTTAAGGCACCAGTTGATCAAAGAGTTATAGATAATCGATGGGTCTATAAAGTCAAGCAGAATCCAGACGGAAGCATTGATCGCTACAAGGCGCGATTGGTAGTGCGGGGATTTACGCAGCAATATGGCATCGATTACCACGAAACTTTCAGCCCGGTGGTAAAGTTCACATCGATCAGAGCAATCCTGGCGTTGGCGACATCGAAGAAAATGAAGTTGAAGCAGTTTGACATCAAGACGGCATTTCTAAATGGAGATTTAGAGGAGAATGTCTACATGAGCCAGCCGATTGGATATGATGATGAAAGCGGGCGAGTATGTAAGCTATCAAAAAGCTTATATGGTTTGAAACAGCCATCACGCTGTTGGAACAAAAGGTTTACTTTGTTCATCAACAAATTTGGTTTCAAAGCAAGTGAATCGGATCCATGTGTTTTCGTTTGCAACGGAGAAAACGGCATGCTAATTCTGGCAATTTACGTCGACGACGGATTGATTGCGGCGGAAAAGCAGGAAGCCATTGTTCCAGTCATCGGACACTTGGAAAAGGAATTCGAGATAAAAATATTTGAGCTGAAATATTTTTTGGGACTCGAAATTGATCAGCGATCTGACGGATCGATTCACATTCACCAACAGGGATATGCAAGAAAGATACTTGATCGTTTTAACATGACGAATTGCAATGCAGTGTCAACACCATTGGACATTTCTCAGAATCTTGGAGATTTTGAAACAGACGAAGAGACCGATTTTCCATATCGTGAAGCAGTTGGAAGTCTGATGTATTTGGCTGTCGCTACCAGGCCAGATATCAGCTTTGCAGTTGGAAGTGTCAGCAGATATTTGGAAAAACCAGCTGCAGCCCATGTGAATGCAGTAAAACGCATCTTAAAGTATGTCAAGGGCACGGTGGACATGGGAATTCGCTTCGAGACAGAAAACGATTTACATTTTTGTGGATACAGCGATGCCGATTACGTCGAAGACGTCAGTACGCGAAGATCGACGTCAGGATACGTTTTCATGTTCGGAGGAAGCGTTATCAGTTGGGGATCAGAACGACAAAAATCGGTTGCACTGTCTACAACAGAATCCGAATATATGGCAGCATCACATGCCATAAAGGAATTGGTTTGGCTGAAAAATTTGTTGTGCGAGCTACAGCAATCGAAATTGGACGTGCCAATATTTTTCATGGACAACCAGAGCGCAATTCGACTTGTGAAGAACCCGGAATTTCACAAGAGAACAAAGCACATCGACGTGCGATATCACTTCATCCGAGAGAAATTCGAAGACGGAATATTTGAGCTAAAATACGTTCAGACGGATGAGCAGACAGCTGATATAATGACAAAGGCATTATCAAGGCCAAAACATCAACATTTTTGTACTTTGATGAATGTCATGCCAAATAATTAACGTAGAGTATTCAAGGAATTAATCTTAATTTTGAATTTGTTGGTTAATTGTATTCTCAATTTTATTTTGATTTTGGCATTGACTTGTAACAAAAAGTGGGAGTATTGAATATTATGGTTTTTCGTTGCAAGTCTGGCAACACTAGCACAGAACTGTCACAATAAAAATGGTTGTAACCTCAAACTGAGTCGCTGTGTTTTTCTCTCATCGCGTCCCGTTTTCATTTTTGCTAGGACTTTAATTCACGCGGAACTTCCTGACTGGAACAATTCAACAAAACCGCATTTAAACAAAAGCCGAAAATTTAAAACGCTAAACTTATTCCGAAAGAACGACGAGAGTGAGATGGGAAGCGGCACTGTGAGACGCACACTCTAGATTTATTAAATACGATATTGTCGCATAGCAACAAGGCAATGGTAGTTCACCACGGCTGAGATGTTGCGGCGAGGCTGCATGTCGGAATACTCGCGACGTAGGAATGAGAGAAAAGCGAGGGTTGGGTCGAGGCATACTGCATGGACGTCGCGACGCCTAGTATATACATACATAAGTATATAAGCACGTACAAAATATTACACAGATATGTATAAGCGACCTGCCGCGTGTGGACGATTCTTATCAATTATAAAGTCATATTCTAATTTAATCGAGATTTTCTATACGTGGAAAGCAATTTTCCGCCATCGACTAACGACCACGAAAATAAATATCACGATAGATAAATATTACCAACAGGAAAATAAAATGAAGACAGAAACTATTATAGTTTTTGATATGTTAGAAAATTTACATACACTGCACAACATAAACAAAATAAAACTACTAATTACATTTTACAAAATTTAAAATATTTTCGGTAAAAAAAAACAATTACAAATGAAATTGTCTATGGAGTTATTTTTGTTTAAAAAGGGTAATATTATTTAACAAATGTAAGCTGTCAATAAACCAAAATGTTTAAATGAAAATATCAACTAAATTTTATTTTGATTTTGGTATTCTCATATAAATCAATGGTCATATATTCGTGATCTACCAGCAGTGTTAGGAAATGTGTGTGTGTGTAATCATTTGCGCTAAATGTCGCGCGTGGATGCTGAACGAGCAGATGGAGAAATATTGAAATACTCGTAAAATAAACACCCCTTTCTTTCAAATATTAAGCATAATAGACCGATGTTTAAATCCTTCCGCTTTCTATAAAATAGTATTACTTATTTTTGATATATATGGTGTATATGTTTATACAAATACCAATATTGGGATCAAGGAAGGGCTGAAAATCAGCGCCGACCGGTGAGCCATCGTAGATCGGCAACTCTCCGGCATCTTTTACTGAAATTTCTTGGTGACCTGTCGTCTTTTTTGATCCAATAAAATTCCGATAAAATTGTGTTGTCGATGTTGATTTGGATAGCGTAATTAATCATTTCTGACTTTGTCAGAGTAATGACAGCATCGCCGTATTATAAATTGCTTAACTGTTACATAACGCCTTTGCCTTTTAACTAATGTTTCTTTAAACATTTAAAAATAAAACTTGAATAGCATAATCAGCTTTCCCACCATGCATAAATAGCCACCCCTTTCCTCTTCGCTCTTCACGCCGGGTCATTTATAATAGGCAATTCATTAACGATGTACCCAGAGAAAGATGTAAGTGACGTGTCACATAATGGTTTAAAACTATTCAAAATTTGTACAAAATTTAAAACAGTCGTTTTGGAAACAGTGGCATAAATACTACTTGAATATATTGCAAAATAGACCTAAATGGGTAAATGATACATGTAATGTAAAATTAGGTAGTTTGGTCATTTTAAAAGAAGATAACATTGCACCAATGTCATGGCCCATGGCTGGAATTGTAAAAGTAATTGCAGGTCATGATGGGAAAGTCAGGGCTGTAGAAGTAAAAACTGCTAATCATAAGACCCATCTTCGGACTATACATAAGATCTGTGTATTACCTATAGAATCATAATACTTAATTTTATGTGAAAATGTGTGGTAGTTCCTAATATTACTAATAGATGCCACTACATTGTCATTTAATATTAATATCCTGTCATTTAATATTAATATTATACATACTTAAAAATGTAACGTGAAATGTAAAATGAGCAATAGATGTCACTGCAATGTCATTTAATATTAAGTTTATAATAGCAATGTATATAAGATTGTTGTACCTTTGTTTCTTGTGTGGCCGCAGCATGTTGCAGTTAATGGCAACATTGGAATAGTATGTTATTTTTATTTGTCATATGGCAACACGGAAAAAAGAGCTTCTTCCGGCGATCTCGGCCAAAATTATACCGTGTGAAAGTGCTCCGTGTGTTTTAATCAATTCCTACTGCATCCCGAACATCAGGCCAGCAGAAACACCAAGAAAAACAGTCCACTACTCTACACGCATCTGATAGCTACATTATACAATGCAGAAATTATCATAAATATAAATTAAATATGTGTTTTTCACTGCGCGTCCGCACCGTAACAGCATTTCTTCTAGTCAGGATGAAAGACCGACTTTTTAGGCTTCTAGATATTTATATATGAATTAAAGATGAAGCAGAAAATTAGAGTCAATAGGTTTCCGCTTCTGAATAAATGTCAACAACACGAAGTCAACATTAACAACCATATTTTTTTCATGATAAATAGTTTGCAGAGCAGCGTTTAAATGTACAGTCATCCCCTCCCCTATCTACGTCATTTACTGCACGATTCAATCGCTTTTTTGGTGTGGAAAGCGTAAACCGTTTTTAATGTCATTCTGAACGTTCTCGTTCGATTACTCTTTTTTTTAGAATTCGAGCGTTTCCTCCCGCTATTCAGTACATAGACTACAGAAACATGAAAAACATAGACTACTGAACAAAGCGTGTGGTCTGTTCAATTATGAGCCGTTTCGGAATTTTGAAGTTCGGAATCTTCTTAAATGTGACTAATTACACGATAACCACAATAAAAATAATGTATTTAAAATATAGTATATGCAGTGAAGGTCCATAAAATACAGTATATTATGATGTACGGTAACTGGACACACTATGTTGGACAGCTGACCTTAGCATATTACATACTTCAGTAAACAGAGCGACAATGAAATCAAGAGACACATTACAGACTTCAAGCAACGTATCCCAAAATTTCCTTCCATATACTGCTGACAAACTAGAGCATTCTTATGAATAAATAGTTTGTGCTCATACAGAGTAAGTATTTATCGTTTCGTATACTCTGCAACTCGTGTACTTTTCATTTAAACAGATTAAAAATACAAGGCCTGGGTGTGTTAGGTGCCCTAGGGTATATCAGGAATTTGCCATATTTAATAGGCTATAACTTAGAAACGGCTGGTCCCCGTGGGGTTGCTAGACCACCACCCCCCGCACCCCCTAGAAATACACATGTACTCCGAAAAAGGGAAAATAAAATGTACCTTGCAACATTTAACGTTAGAACACTAATGACAGATAACAATTTAGAATAATTAGAAGAAGCCATAAGACTTATAAAATGGGATGTCATCGGTCTTTGCGAAATAAGAAGAATAGGAGAAGAGATAAGAGAATATAACGAATACATTTTTTACTTCTATGGTGAAAAACAAGGTATATATGGAATGGGATTCTTAATAAAAAAGTATCTGAAAGATAAAATCAAAAGTTTCCAAGGAATATTTGACAGAATTGCGGTGCTCAATATACAGCTACCAGAATTCAAACAACCATCGTTGATTATCCAAGTCCATGCACCCATAGAACAGGATACAAAAGTAGCGAAAGATAAATTTTACGAAGGTCTGACAGATTTGATGCAAACGAAGAACAGAAATATAATTCTGATGGGAGATTTTAACGCCAAAGTGGGCAGCAAATCTAACAAAGACGAATTTGTCTTAGGATATCACAGTAGTGGCGACAGAAATGACAATGGGCACAGACTTATAGGTTTTTGCTTTGCAAATAATCTCAAAATAATGAATAGTTTCTTCAAAAAAGGAAAGTCAAGAAAGTGGACATGGATGTCTCCAAATGGTAGAGATAGAAATGAAATCGATTTTATTCTTGCAGAGAAAAACAGATCTTCAGTAACGTCGATGTAGTGAACAAGCTAAATTTTAATACAGATCATAGAATGGTAAGAGGTGTTATACAGCACAAAAATAGAAAATCAAGAAAACATATTATCCCCTCAACCAGAAACATAGCAACAACATCGCCTATACTACAAAATGTACTAAATGATTTAGAAAACACATTATATGAAACTGAAGAACACAAAACAATACAAGAAAAGTACGATTTTCTGGAGAAAGAACTGAGAAACCTAAACAAATCAAGATCAAAAAAAGAGAAGAAAAATAAACTAGGAGAATAAACGCTAAAGCTAATGGAAGAGAGGAACATAATGCTAGAGAGACGAAAAGATAATCGGAAAAACATTGCAAACATTAGCAAAAAAATTCAAACATCAATAAGAAAACACAGAAAAACGGAAAGACTGAATGTACTGAGAGAACAAATAGAGAAAACAGGCGGAATAAAGAAAGGTCTAAAACAACTAAGAGAATACACTCAATGGATACCAAAAATGAAGACTAATAACACGAAGAAAAATGAGAACCCGACGACAAAAAGATTATCAATAGCTAAAGTAGCGACAGAATTCTATAAAAGTTTATATACAGATACTGACAAAACAATACCAATAGAGACTGAGAAGGATGATTACGAAGAAGAAATACCATACATATTAGAGACCGAAGTCATAAGAGCCATAAATACATAAAAAAATGGAAAAGCACATGGAGACGACAACATCTCAAACGAACTACTGAAAGAATCCCTAACCGTAACATCCAAACAGGTGACACATCTATTTAATGAAATAATGGCTACTGAACAATTACCAACCCAATGGACGAAGTCCACTATTGTCCTGATACATAAAAAAGGAGACAAAAATGAAATAAACAATTACAGACCCATATGTCTAATGCCCAATCTATAAAGCGTTTTCTAAAATAATACTTGGCCGAATAATGAAACACCTAGAACAAAATCAGCCAAGAGAACAAGCGGGATATCGCGCCGATTATTCTACAATCGATCATATACATGTTGTGAAACAAGTCATCGAAAAACTTAACGAATACGGTCAACGCTACTACATGGCATTCGTCGATTACAATAAAGCTTTTGATTCTTTGAATCATAACTATATCTGGAAAACGCTGAAAAACTAGGGCGTAGAAAGTAAATACATAAGAATAATAAAAGAAATCTATAAAAATACCACAGCAACGGTCCGACTGGAACAACAAGGAGAAGAGTTTAGTATACAGAAGGGCGTCAGGCAAGGCGATCCACTTTCTCCAAAACTTTTTACGGCAGTGTTAGAAAACATATTCAAAAATATAAACTGGGAAGATTTTGGAATAAACATTAACGGATTAAACATAAATCACCTAAGATTCGCCGACGACATTGTGATATTCGCTGAGAGACCAGACATATTACAAACTATGTTACAACAACTAGATTACGAAAGCAGAAAAGCAGGTCTATCCATGAATCCAACGAAAACCAAAGTAATGACGAATGCATTAAAGGAAGACATAGAAATAGGACAAGAAATTATCGAATATGTAGATGAATATATATATTTAGGACAGATAATATCAATAAAAGACCAATACTCAAAAGAAATCGATAGAAGAATAAGCAACACTTGGAAACGGTACTGGTCACTAAAAGAGATAGTTAAAAATGAAACGATACCAATGTCAATAAAAAGTAAACTTTATAATACATGCATTCTCCCATGTCTTACTTACGGGTGTCAAACTTGGCCTGGCACGAACAAAAACAACCATAAACTTATAGTATGTCAACGAAACATGGAGCGAAGCATGCTAAACATAAGGCTACAGGACAGGTGGACGACCTCAAAAATAAGGAAAACAACAAAGGTGAACGATGTTTTAAACAAAATTAGAAAACTAAAATGGAACTCGACTGGTCACATCATGAGAACCAACAAAGAAAAATGGACGAAGGACGTAATGGAATGGTATCCTAGAAATGGGAAAAGACAAAAAGGACGTCAAATTAAAAGATGGCAAGATGATTTACCGAAAGGATGGAGAAGGTTGGCTTGGAACAGAGATGAATGGAAGAAAATGGGGGAGGCCTATGTCGAAGGACAACCTGACCAAAACACTGGCTGCTGAAGAATAATATTATGATACCTTATTTAAAAATTAGATTTAAAAAATAATAAAATATATTCAGCGAATAAAGGCTTTTATTATTATTATTATTAACTTAGAAACGGATCATAATTGAGATCAGTCGTTTTAGTTATAAATGTTTTATATAAAGAGATCTTTCTATTGGCATATGATTTGAAACTCTTGAAAATGAGGGCCAAAAATGTCCATTCTCTTTTACGCGATCCGCGGCCTCGCCCGTTTTGACTGACTGCACTTAGCACACACACACTTTAACATTCCTTCACTGACACATATTGGCGGAGGTGGGCAAAGTGCATATTATCCGGTAAAACACTCAAAATCTAGAGTATATATATAATCGTGATAATTAAAAAATATGCGCTCTTTAGGTGTACTTTAGGTACTGGCGTTTTCAAATAATTTTATTTTTAATGGGTGGTAGTAATAACTTGTTAATAATTTTCATGTGAAATACTTAAATTTTAATAACTGCGTCCTCTATTAGCAAATAATTTTGACATAACTGGATATCAACGCCCTTCATAATTAATTAATACTGATTTGAATAATATTAAAATGATATAAAATATTTTAATATCGCTGCTTTTCGCTCGACGTAAGTGATCCATTCATATTATGAAAGTGTCCGATGTCATCTATTTTAGGCCCTTATTATTAGGAAGTATAAAGCTTATCTGATTACAAAAAAATATATAATTCGAAACTATTATTAAATAAACAATTTACTGCATATTACTTTATTTTGTAATATATATTACAATAATATTTGTCTACGGGCACCACGTAAACCTTATTCCCAAAATTGGTATTCTGCTATACACGCAGCACAAAGAGATTACACGATACCTTAAAAACTACGTTGACGAATGTTATTATAAGTGCTTTTACAGTTTTTCGGCTTTCCCTCGAAACGTTAATTAGGCACTATAATTAGTGGAAAGTAGGAGCTGACATTAAAATGTTAATTATGAATCAAAATAATCTATTAGATACCAGCGTGATTGGATGACTCAATTAGTCTGGATATTATACTAGGGCCCCGTATAACTTTATAGCATAAAATTATACTAAATTATAGCAGCAGGAATTTTGTTGAAAAAAAATGCTGTTCTGATTTTTCCTGATATTTATGGTATCATATAATATGATACTCCAAGTATTTATCACAACAAATACCCTTTTTATCATTCCTTTACTTAAAACAGTAAGAAAACGGAAATTAACGGTGTGGCTATGAAAACCTTTGAAACAATTTCGGGTTTTATTGCAGCTCAAATACATTTTGTACTTAACGCAATTGAGAAATGGAAAATTTTAGCGTGAATATTGGTACCCGTCATTCAAATCTGGCATATGAACAGCTTCTTTTATCTAATTACAGCATGTGGCACCGGTTTCATTACGCGACATCCTTGATTTCACAGGTTAGGGGGAGCATTTTATTGGTTTGGCGCATTTCTAGTGCTTTGCCTTCACTAATCTTCACTCGTTGCTGAACGTATTCCAGTGGATTACGAACGAACAACACCTCGTAGCTAGTAGGTGGGCCATTACCTAATACACCTCTGAAATCTACTGAACGATTCCAGCGTAAATTGTACATGACATCCGACTGCAACTCATCATCAGACTCATTCCACCCATGAGTCCTCATCTATAGGTCTTCGCTCTATATTAGATTCAGGGCCTAACGGCCAATATGCCTCAAAAATCTCCTCCAACCCATCAGATTCATCGTCCTGCTGGCAATAGTCGAGATCAAACTTATTAGGGTTGAAAGATAGATTTATTTCTTTAGTAGTACTATCAGAATGCAACACTGGAATAATGAAAACTATTGTAGTTTAAAGTGCCTAGAGCATAATAATATTATTAGGTTATGGTTATTAGGTTATGAGGTTATTAGGTTATGCAAGGATTTTTTGATCAGATCTCTGGTGATATTCCTCACTTGCAAAAATATCGAGAGATTTAAATATGTCGTTATAAGTAGTCATTGCTCCAAAATCCTTGCGTTGATCCTACGGGAGAAAGGATGGAACAGTTTTTATAACTCCCAGGGGTGGCGGGTTCGCTTGTAGCAATTGGCACGCTCTCAACAACTACTCGTCGCTCTATTTATTGCAGAACGTTTATTATAATTAGGAACTCGGAGGGGGGTGGGGGGGGGGGTGGTGGGGGGGGGGGGTTATGCATGAATTTTTTGATCAGATCTCTAAAGTGACATTCCTCATTTGCAATAATATCGAGAGATTTAATCTGTCTTTATAAGTAGTCATTGCTCTTCTTGCGTTCATTCTACGAGAGAAAGGATGGAAACATTTGTTATAACTCCCAGGGGTGGCGGGTTCGCTCGTAGCAAATGGCACGCTCTCAACAACTACTCGTTGCTCTATTTATAAGAGAACGTTTATTATAATTAGAATTGAATTTCTTATTAAATAGCAAAAATGGTTCATTTCATTCGTAGCGATTGTCGTTCTACCTTTGTTCTATATTCGATCTATCATTGGTATTTATCCCTGTTTCTCCTGTGTCTACGGGTTAAGTTTTCGCCTCGTTTTATTTTAGTCATAGGCCTATGAACAATATTTTTTTAACGTAACTGATCTCGGGTCATTTCGCCCCCAATGTCCGCAGATAAAAATTAAGTATTGTGTATTGTCGTTTGTTTCACGAATCAGCAGATTTCAAACGAAGAAAATACGAATACCTTTGCAGAATAGGATTCGTAATTTCTAGTTTCGGCGCTGAATTCTTTGCTTGAATGGATTGTGATCAAATTATCCGTCCTTCTTTATAAAGCAACAATGGGAAATGCGAACAATAGACACTTGTCTTGTTACATTCTGTTATTATTGGCAACTCGTGCGAAATGTCCCTTTTGCCAAACGATTTCGTGAAAATCTCCGACAAAATATTTAATGGTAAATAGAGAAGGACCGAAGGAGAATTATGAGTGTTTAACCTTCGGATAACCCTTTCCCTTTTTAATCTACCGTCCGTAATACACAGGCTTGTGCAAATTTATTTTCGTGCAAGAGATTTATAATATGAACAAAAATTCAGGCCCGTTAAAAACGGGCTGATCGGATCTGATCCCGAAGATAGTAAAATAGGACGAGATAGTAAATGGGCCCTTAACTCTAAACACAGATAAGGGACTCTAGTAAAATAGGACGAGATAAAAACTCTTGCTTACAAATGACTTCATTTAGAGCAACAACAATCGTTCAGAGATGGTATTAATTTTGAAAAAAAATAAGATTCAGGGCTAAGTGTAATATCAAATTGGTTTTTTAATCTGATACCGATTCAAAATTCTTGCGAATCTACTTCATGGGCGATGAGTAGCAACAAATAAATACACGTTGCATTGGCAACCACATAGAGCAGATGGAGGAGCGAGAACTGTCAGACATATATACAAAAACATATATTTTTTTTTGCAATAGTAGTCAGGGGGCAAGGCTGCCCGTAGGTCACCTTTTCCGGTGCCTCGCCGGAAGGCGTTGGACTCTGACGGGCTTGAAGTGGCGTAGCTAGAGGGCGGATTGTTTTCGTCTTAATTCTTCTGCGCTCATCTCACGGGAGACAGAACGAACATTTTCGTTGAAACTTCCTGAGGTGACGGGTTCGCCATAATATTTGACAGCTCTAAATGTCAAACTCAATGTCAAATGTTACTTAGTGTTACTCATCGAAAATACAAATGTCGAAAAAAAAGTTTACTGAACCCGACAACTGCAGGCAAGCCAATGTTCGTGCAGGACAATGTCATATCGAGGGCATCATAACAGATGGGCGCATCCACATTTATCCAACTTTACAGGAGGCACAAAAAACAATCTAAATTTTACAATTTCGGTTGTATTCCAAAATTTTTTTTTGGTAAATGGTAGTGAGCATGTAATGCCAAAACACTAAAAACAAAACAATATGAGGCAAATTACCAAAGTCCTACGAATGCTCACTTTGTCAGCAGGGAGTCGAAAGAGGGCACGTGTTTTTTTCGCCACTAAGTAGTTGCCATTAAGACCTAACCTCAAAGTTTGAGACAACTAAAAGTAAATAAAACCAAATCACAACCAGATAAACTCTCAATAACGAGGGGGTTGTAATCATAACATAAATAACACAAAAAAAAGAGTAAACACCATACCTCGAAATTTTGTTAACAAATCTTATCAAAACATTTTCTACATATTCTTTGCACAGATTTTAAACGCGTGCTCGCAGGCGAACAGGATGACTTTAGCAAGGTGACAAGGGCGCAGGCTTTAACTTCGCGGTACAGAGTATGCCATTTAAAAAAAAAATACTGTATACACGCTTTAGGCCCTATTGTAACAGAAATTCCTTTTTTTGTGCTTGTGACACGAATTATAAAAAAAGGTTAGTTTTCAGCGGTTTCTATAACATTTACATGTCCCGAAACGTTGTTTATTGTTGCTTTTGCGAAATTCCTCAAAATTCCTCAAAATTTTAATTGACAGCTGTCAGATGTCAATAATATTAGTGTTGCTATTATTGAAATAACCTAATAAAAAATAAATAACTAAATTTAAATAAATTTCAAATATTAAATAATAATCCTAATTAAAAACATTTAAAAAAACCCTGAGTTTTTTTGATTCAGTTTTATTTTAAGTAATTTGGTTGTTTCTTTTATTTTTCTTAAATTTGGTTTTCCACCTTTTCTCTTAAAAACAGGGTGGCGCCTATACTAAAGTTGTGTCTTTCATAAATTCATGTTATACTATGCTTGCTTTGGACCTTATTCCCCTAAATATGGCTGTATACATAGCAAATGATCTCTTATATAATATTCTTAAAGATATCTAAGGAGGAAGCAATAATCAATATGAAACTTCATGATGACCGATGGAAAGCCCGATAGCCTGCCTCATAATTAAGCAACACGGCCACACCGCGTACAAAATTTGTTTGCAGTACACCGCGTTTTTTTTTGTACTGCATAACGCCGCGCACTACATAGATCTGGTCAAATAGAGCTATATTCGAAGCTCATGAAGGCAATGAGCAAAAGCTTCATATATCTTTCTCCCAGGGAGCTAATGGGCCCTTGCTGAGTTGGCCACGAAGACCCATTCTGTTTCAGGGTCGGTCACACTCACGGGTCAACACCCATCCGATGGCCTCCACGCATGGGGTGCGAGCCTGGGTAGGACACTGGGTCAACCAGTCTCCCCTGGGAATCAATCCTCTGGCGCTCCTGGACGGTCTGCGCACCGAGCGGCGAAAGCCAATCGATTGTGCTCTCCGACTAACAATCGGGGGAGTCTGGGAACTGTATTGTTTCCTATAGAGCGGGGGTAGTTGTCTACCTTATGGCGACTGCTCTTGAAATGACCATTGGCCATCCGATCCCGGTTCAGAGTCGGGCAAAGGACGCCTTGGTCCGCGATAGATTCGGTATACTCCGTTTCACCGCTTCGTAAGGGAGAGGACCGCGCAAGCGACCTCGAACTCGGAACCAATCGAGAGACCGGAGAAATCTGGTCACAATTGGTAGTTAGGGCGCGATTGCCGCCTGCCAGGTAACATACCTGGCTACTCGCGGTAAGGCGTTGGTCTCTAACGGGTTGTGGCGTAGCTAGACGTCGGATTTGTTATGTCCAAAGTCTTCTACGCTCACTGCACGGTCGATAGAACGATGAATCGTTAAAACGTCCTGCAGTGACGGGTTCGCCCGTTGTGGTTGACATCTCAATATATCTTTCTCCCGATTTGCGGGAAAGCGACGAATTTCTTGTGTATTACAGCTTCATCCTTTTTAAAGAATGAGTGAATATTTTTAACTCTAGATTATTTATGGCAGATTTTCCATCGGGTTTTATATAATAATCCTGGCATTTTACGATTACACTAAAGAAAGAGGGGTATGGTAGATATCCGGTGGTAGATATTATATTAATAAAATGCTACTCTTATCTATTAACTATCATTTAACCAACTTCCATTAGTGATTAGGCTTATCAACGCAAATAGCTCTATCAATGATATTATAATTAGGGCAAACCTGCCATTTCTATAAAGTGTCCAGAATAAGAGTAATTTTATTAACCCTTAAATCGGGAGACCTTTTAGGTAATGAATCAGGTTTTATACTTCAGGGAAGGCAACAATAAAATAGTGATAGTTTAATTAATAAAGGAACTTCACTACGTGAAGTTCGTTCCTTTTCAGACACGTAAATATTGTTGAATTACAAGGAATATTGTTGAAACTCCATTACTCGATTATATGTATCAACATTTTCCGGACGGCTAATACAAAAATAACAGTATACTGTAGTTTCGCGTGTCTGACTATTTCCGTACGTATCATACTACATGCTGTTATGTTAGAAGTGAGATACCAAGGTCGTGACGTAATGAAATAACATTATGTTCTAACATTAAGGGTACGGTAGCTACCGCCACGCCAACACCATTGCGTATCATGTTAATTCATACGTATGGACCACAGTTCGAGTTATATACGTAATCATTGTTGAAGCTTGCGTGTTTCCGTGTATTATATTGTTATATTGATTATACGGCCCGGTGGCATAGTGGTTAGGTCGCCTGATCTTACATTCTAAGATCCCGGGTTCGATTCCCGGCTGGGTCACCATTTTCCGTTAGGATTATCTCTGTCGATGAAATGCAATAACAAGATACACAATTACACACATGTTACATGCGTACATACATATAAACATGTCATAGTAGGGTTGGTTGTAAGAAATTGTCATATGACAATAATCCCGCCCATTGTGAAATTTCACAATTAAAAGTAGAAAAAGAAAACAAGTATTCTGTACATAAGGTTAATTAATTTTTCAAACAATCTGAATCATTCCCCTAGCGCCAACCGAAATCAGCAACACAAGACTGACACGATATGTCTTACAGTTACTTAAAAAATCAAAGATAGATTTTGGTCAACATGTTTTAGGAGAAAGAAAAAGAAGAAATATCTTCCAGCCCGTCTGTATGTCTGTCATCGATATCGCAAGAACGTGTAATCCGACTTCAACAATTCTTTTGCCAATCTGGTTCATTTACTAATGGGAAGAGTTGATTACATTTTGGTTTTCGTAAATATGATAGAAATGGGAGCTGCCATACAAACAGATTTCTTTCAAATCACATTTTTAGCCTTTTCATCAGGGCAAGTCGGCCGTAGTTGTGAAATGAGTGGTGTAAGGCCAGGTAAGTTAGGTGGGGAATGAGTGGGGTAAATCGGAGCCAGTATGGGCGGAGGTACGGAATTAGTAGGGTCAATACAGGACAACTCCAGTCCGGGCGGAGGAATGAATAACGTGAGGCATGTCCAGAACATTACTGACTTGCTAAAAATATCGTACTTTAAATAAAATTTCTTATCTGCCTGCAGAAAATATCGTACTTGGTTGCCAATATATCACAGACATCACAGTTTGAGATAAATGAGAATAATGTCTTTACGTTTACAATAGTCCTTGTAGCTTTAGTCCTTAGTAAGAATTATAAAAGACTATTCTCAACCAGATGCTTTACCATTTTAATACACTAATGGAATTTCCATTACAGATACAGTTATGCAGATTAAGTACATATAGTATTTAGCGCTATGGAGGGATTACAGGATGCAATCAGTGTTTCCTGTGATCTATCAAAAGCATTTGATTACGTATATCATGAAACTATTTTTTATAATTGAGATATCACAGAATATAAGAAAACGTCCTGGCTATTCAGGTCGTACTTAGGTTATAGGATTCGAAAAGTAGATATAAATGAAGTACAGTCATCGGGATTGCTAATTAAAAATAATAATCCAATACAACAAGAGTGACATAAATTTATTTGAAGACTAGCTGATACGTGCCCACTGCGTTGGGCGGTAAAACTTTTTACTTGTGATGAAATTATGAGTGTGGTTCGGTTAGTAGGTACTGAGTGCTATGATTTATTTCCTGACTGCCAAAAGAAGGATTATATTTTTACTGCATATGTATGTATGTATTTGCATGCCAATTTGACTATATTACCGTTATTTGTGAGTGTCTTCTTGTGAGTGTCTTATTTGTGAGTGTCTTATCACTTTAACCATTGATGCAGTGAAAGGGAATTTATATGCAGTAAAAGGGAAAAGTCTTTTGTTTTACACTTGAGACGATAAAATTACTTATTTTGATATGAATTCATAATTGGTGATAATATGACCAATAAACATGACCTAACGATTAAAATTATTTTTTTAATATAAAAAAACTACTTTTTGTGACTTAAATATAAAATTAAGGCATATGCTATCGCTGACCTTTATGTAGGCATTACCAAGTTCTACAACTTTTCTCTAGAACTCAATCATATATCTCTCATCGTTAAAGCAGCGTTCGCAAGAAACGTTTTCATTCGACCGTTTTTTCTCCGACTTACTTTGCAAATCCAACTACCACGAAAAAGTTTTAAATTTTTCGGATTAATAGCCCATGACACTCACAAATAACGTTGCTTTCTATTGGTAGAAGAATTTTCAAAATCGGTTTAGTAGATCCAGAGATTACTTCCTACAACCTCACAAACTTTACCTCTTTGTAATATTAGTATAAATGACACTTTTATTTTCTTGGATCGCCAAAACTAAAACTTGATCGTAGTTAATGCAGCTTTGTCTCTCATGTTAGAATGGTTTACAGCAAATATTTAGTAGCTCTTTATTCTAAAAACAGAAAAATGTATGCAATGTACAAGAATAATGCATTCCTTATATGAGCCAGGTTGAAAAGATTTCCGTATTAGCAATGAATAAATAGAACTTGTTTTTTGGGAATTACCATAGATTCAAAATTACAATGGGTTCCTAATAAATTTAATTTAGATATATGACAGCTATGCGGCTTCCTCTGTGAGGAAAATCAGGCAACTGACCGACGTGACAAGGGTCGATTAGTCTAATTTAGCTACTTTCATAGCATTATGTTCTCTGGAATACTGTTATGGTTAGGGCTGATGATATTGAAATAGATTTCATATTGCATAAAAAGGCTATCCGTTCAATTTATAGACTATGTTCTAGAGCAGCCTTCCGCAACCCTGGGGTCGCGACCCCGTACGGGGTCGCGAAATATAATTATGGGATCGTCAAAAAAGTCAACAAGGTCCTGTACTTATCGATTTTTATTAAAGTTTATGCATAAAATATAACCTCTCCATACACATTTTGATTCCAATTTCTTTAAAACGGAGAGATTCGATGAACTCAAAAGGAAAGGAGCAGCTGATCGATTTAATGCCCGATGAAAGCCTTCGAGCTATTTTCAAAACCACGGATCTATCCAAGTTCTGGATAATGACGGAAAAGGAATATCCACTGTTATACAAAATATCTCTGCTGAAATTGCTACCATTCGCATCTACAAACCTGTGTGAGACAGCTTTCTCTACATTGACCGCTATAAAAATAAAATATCGCTCCAGACAACGTAGAACCTGATTTGAGGGTGTCTATTTCTGATAATATATCACCAAGAATTAATATACTGACTGAATGTGTGCAAGCACAAGGTTCAAATTAATTTTTAAACTTACTGACCTAATCTTCTTAGTGAATACAATGTTAAAATAATTGCTTGTCTCATTTAATGCCTTTATAAATATGTTAAAGGCATATTTTCTCGTTTGCTTTAATATTATTTTCCAAAATAAATAAACTTTCCGATATAATTTACGAAATAAAAACAGCTAGAACATGGAGGAAAAATTAAGTTTACCTTGATCTTGTTACCTGAACCAACCTTTGCATTTGTAAATTTAGTGTTTTTTTTTCTGGGGTCGCTGAAAACTCTTTTTTTTTAATTTTGATGTCGCAACATCAAAAAGGTTGCGGACCGCTGTTCTAGAGAAACATTGCGAGTTATTTCTGAAGACCTTAATATCTCCACGGATGCCGGATATTACCATACATTGCAACCGATTGCCGTTAATATTATGTTTGTATCGAAAAATCTAAAAGTATACATAAAAGTTAGTGACCGTTATATTTTATACATTGGAAATAATAATAATTTGTCACTTCGTTAGTTACTAAGAAAAGTCGCAACTTATTTTATGTGACAATGTACACAATTATACAACGAAATACCTCAGGATATTAGATTTCTCCGAATAACAATGTTAGGGTGGTGTTAAACAAAAGTTATTTTATTAAAATTTGGTATTTTTGTTAAAAGCGTATTAAATTATAGAATATATGATTTTTTAGGAGCGACAAAAATGCAAGTTGTTAAATAGACTATTTTAGAACGAATTTACAGAGTATGACTATGCTAATGAGCTACGCATGGGAAGTTGGGGTATTTTCGGACATACTTTTATTTTGGCCAAAAACTGTTAAAAATATTAAATTTTCTAAACATTTCAAAATTAATTTTGAAGTACAAGAAATAAGTTTCCTTTTGGTATCAGCAGTTCGATCAAATAATTTTAAATTGTACACTTTATATTAGTTGGCGCAAAAAACCTGTTTTTGAGATTTTAAAAAATCTCGGGGATTATTCGACAGTTTGTGAATCGATAAAAAATATTTTTTTTGATGGGAAACGTCTATTTGTGAATGGAAATAAAATAATAAATCATAATTAATAAAATAAAGTTAATTCCAATCGCAGTGAACACACGTGAAAGTATTCGGGATTGCTCCGGTGCAACTCAAGTGAAAACCTCGATCACAAACGATGCAATAAGCTGTGATTAGGCGTTTCTCCTTCTTCGGCGTATTTTTCTTGCAAATTATGCCGAAATCAACGTCTTCCTCCACTGCAGTTTCGGTTGAAGACCGTTTTTCTCTACAGCGGAGCCTAAAATTTGCCACATGCTTTTTGCTTATTTGCTGCTGGTGTGTCGCCTTTTTCCGATAGTATTTCCAGCTAGTTCCCTGCCTTATGGCGTAGGCAGCCACAGATTCTGCCGATGTAAAACGGCCGATTTCATTGGCCACGGTTTGACTTAATTGGTTGACATGCCAAATTTCAACCGACAAAAATGTTATCGGACCAATAAACTTTTAGAAATTGCCGAAAAACTAATGCTTTGTTAAAATTATGCACGAAAATCCCTTTTACGCATCAAACACACGAAGGTATGTCGTCAAATGTCAACAACTAAATGTGCTATATATAGCCCGACAAAAGTGTCCAATAATTCCCCGAAAGCTCATTTTTATAAATTGGCGGCGTATAAGAAACACAATGCAAACTTCACACAAAATTGTTTTTGTGCGTCGGAGGCGTAAGGTTCCACGAATATTATAAATATATTTACCTGAGTTGGTTCGTTGAAAAATGTAGTCAAAATAAACAAAATACTAAGTGAAAAAAAAACTTTCGAATTACCACATTTTTATTTGCTTTGGCAGCGAGGTAAGAGCGTGTATATACAGGTTGAGTGCTCAATGGAAAATGAGTTTAGCATGAGACGACTCGACGACAGTTGGTTAAAACTGTCAATAGAATAGAATAGAATAGAATAACTTTATTGTGCTATAAAAACATAACTTAATGAATATTACGCAGGTTTTATAAAAAAGACAATTTATGCACAAATGGCGGACTTATCGCTATAGCGATATCTTACAGTCAACCATTTGATAAAATAATTCCTAATTTTCACAGTACAATACACAAAGAAGTAGGAAAGTTAAATTTAAAATAAACTTATACAGATATATGTCAGTAACTTATGCTAAGGTTGCCCAGGGAAGGATAAAGGAGAGGACAAGGTGAGGTATTTGGTTAGTGGCTGTGTAAATATAAATGTTTCTTTAACAACTTTTTGAAAGTATGCAGCGAAGGTGCATGCCTGATAGAGTGAGGGAGCTGATTCCATAAACGAGCAGAATGGACTGTAAAAGAGTGCGTGTAAACAGAAGAATGATATATCGGAATGGCGAGTGTGTTATCCCCGCTTGATCGAAGTGGAAGACCGTGGCCTCCCAAAGGGTGGAAATTCTCCTTGAGATAGGAGGGTAAAGTGGGGTTATTGAGTATGTTGTAGCGAGTAGCGACAACGTATGCAAATTTCTTCGATCGCGAATAGGAAGCCAATTAAGTTGCTCACAAAAGCAGCTAACGTGGTCGAACTTTCGCAAATTAAAAACATAGCTGAGTAAGATATTTTGCAGACGCTCCAGCTTATTCAAAATAACCTCACTGGCATCTATATAACAAACATCACCGTAGTCAAGTATAGGCGTTAAGAGTGTGGACACAATCATTTCTTTAAGCATTACTAGGGAAAAAAATATTGCGCTGTCCAACAATACCCCGTGTCTAAGAATACCCTGACTTCCAATATTATAGGTAGATATAAAAAAAAACAGTTACATTGATTATATAGGTTTTTCCAATTTGGTATTTTTTTTTTTCATTGAAAAAAAATAATCTTTATATTGTTTTATTTGATAGTTATACCATTAACTTGATGTTTTGTTGTCATGAATACTTTTATTAAATTCGTTTTATGCTGTGTATTTTGATAATATGAATTATTTGACGATTTTTGAAATGATTATAAAGCCTGTTTATATTTATTTTTTAATTTGATTATATTTTATACCTGTTCATATTCTTACGACTAATATTACGCGAATCATTTTGGGCATCCACTTATTCTGCCTCCATAATCATTCTGATTGTGTCGTTAGCGCACCATAAGATTTTAAACATTAGGAGCGACACGTTGCACGCTGCTTGCACAAACTATGAACGACTGACATTTCCAAGCGCGTTTATGAATTAGTGACGACAACACGGTATTTGTTTATTTTAATAACATTGTTATGCAATTCTTATAGAAACAAAGGGAATTATATATCTTAATATAACACGATGTGTCTGACGAGGAAGCTAGATATGGACGCCACTCACAATTAAATTTAACTATATTATATTAGGCAATGATAATTTGTAGGTCTTTAGCAAATAATTGTTTATCTACACGAGCAGGATAAAATTTTGATTATTTAGCTGGAACCTCTAAGCCAGCCACCAAGAAAACTCTCTTGCTGGGTGCTCTGGTAGCAGAACTGTTTGAAGATGTGCTTGCTAAGGCACATAGCTATGGGTACTACTTATTAACCGACTTCAAAAAAGGAGGAGGTTATCAATTTAGTTGTATCTTTTTTTATGTTTGTTACCTCAGAACACCGATTTAAAAAAATCTTTTTTTATTTGAAAGGGTATAATTATCTATTGGTACATTTTTTATCAAAATCCTGTTTTGATGTTTGGATCAACGAGGAATTGAGGGAACTCCTTAAATTTTATGGTATGATGTTGAAAATTTACATTTTGGTTCAATTAATTAACTTATGGTAAGCATGACCTGATTCTAGAGCCTGGGTTGGCTTCCGATGAGAGGACTCCTCAACGGTCAACAGCACAGACACGAAATTTTGTATACTCATTCAATTATGATAGCCCGTTCTAAGTTTCACCATGACATGGCTGCGGCACCCAGATTTGGCTTCCAACGAGGGAACTCCTCAACGGTCAATATTACAGACACAACATTTTGTATACGTATTCAAGTATGATAGCCCGTTTTAAGTATCACCATGATATGGCTGCTGCACTTATTAAAAAAATGAAGTCGTTGTTTTTTTTGTAAAAATTTTGTCTAATTTATTTTTATCCAATACGTAAGTAGATTGCTATTGGAAGTTAAGCTATATATATAGTGGTCAAATAATTTCAGCGCTCTTGATCAATTACTTCCTTCTTGGCAAATCGGACCGTGGTTATGCTTTTTCTTTTGGGACACTGTAGATCTGACACTCGGACACTGGGATCACTTTGCTTTTGGGACAACTTCAATAACAAGAACGTCTCTTGGTCTTTGATATCAAGGTCCTTCGATATCGAAAGGTATATCTCGTTGCTTATAGCTGCGCATATTTCATGTCGATTTCTTCTGTGTCTTCTATTATATCACACGGGCTTACAGCGTCTTGAAACGTTATTACTTTCAATAATGCAACGCATGTAGAAACAATGCCAAATATAACACAATCTTCTTATATGTATATAAAAATGAATCGCCGTGCGTTAGTCTCGCAAGATCTCGACAATGACTGGACCGATTTGAATTATTTTTTTTGTTTTGTTTGCCTTGATTCAGGGGTGGTTTACAAAAAAAAATTAGGAAAAATTATAAGAAACAACTGAAAATCGAAAAAATCGAAATTGGTCATTTTTGGAAATTGGGCTACTTTCAATAGATGGCGTTCGCGGTGATTCTATTGTTTGACAGCTGCGCCATCCATAACTGTTATTCATTCCGTACGATTGTGTAAAATTTCAAAAAGTCGAAAATTCGAAAAGTCGAAAAAGTCGAAAAAGTCAAAAGAGTCGAAAAAGTAAAAACAGTCGAAAAGTCGAAAAAGTCGAAAAGGTCGAAAAAGTCGGAAAAGTCGGAAAAGTCGAAAAAGCATTTATATTTCATCATGTAAATTAAATAAATTGAATTTATTTTAATTACAAACGACTTTTATTTAACCACGAAACGAAACTCAAACCGTACATGATTCGGCCATATTATAGATTTCAATAAATTGGATTTGGAAGGTTGATTAGGATTAATAAACGCTTATGAAGAGTTACAATCAAATCAATTTTAGGTGGTACGAAGTTCACCGGGTCATCTAGTTACAATAAAAGTAATACGATTGATCTGACGAGGTATGAAAATAATTAAATAATGTTGACAACTGACTTTCATTCAAATGATTAACCCTTAGAGAGCCAGCAATGGGAATGAAACTCACGATGGCATATTTTTAACACTCGAGAATTTGTTTGTAGGGGGTGCTAGTGCACTCATACTAATATATAACGATGGCTTATTCAATGAAGGCAACTTTTACCGCATATATTCGCATAGTTGCAAAAATGCGGACATCGGCCGCATACAAATTTTCACAATAGGAAAACCACCGATCGGTAATATTGGCATTCGAGTGGTTAAATATTTGATGGTGATTAAAATTATTGCACCTTAATCAGCCATTCTTACTGTTTGTTGCAACAGGTTACCCTTTTAGATCAGCTATTGTTTTTAACGAAGAGTTACATGTTAAGACAAGTAACACTTCGTTAAAGCAATCAGGTATTGATATGTATATCAATGTAAAAGTAAGTCTTGACATTGATAAACATATCAATCTTTTGTTATCCAACCTCATTTTACTGAAAGGATATCAATTGATATTGTAATATTATTCAGGAAATTGATAAATGCTCTTATAAACAGATAGCATAGAGAATATAGACGTTAGAGGGCAATTGACATACAAATCATCAAAGCGCGGCAGCTCGAAGGCAACAGCGAAATGGAAATGTTGACGTCACATCACTCAAGAATTCTCCTGCACAGGACGCTTACAGCGAAATAAATAGTGGAAAGATATGCAAAATTGGAATTTTCTCTTTCCTTGTATTCTCCCTCTCTTTCATTCGTATTTGGTAATTTAGCTGTCATGTTGTATAATTTAATATCTCATTAAGGCATCAATACCAGCCCAAGTCATGGAAAATATAAAAATACTTACTATAAGAATATTCAGTGGCAGCCAACATATGGTAAATACTATTACCACAGTTACCATCATTTTCACCATCTGAAACAAAATAAATGACATTAAGATTGTGTATATGTAACGCAATACCTCTTAATGGTGGCTATGGTAGATAAAAATAGTAGATATAAAACAGTACCTGGCCATATTATCAGAAGCAGCATGAATTTGTCATACATTCTCATACATTGCAATACATTTTATATATTATTTATTTATTTGTTCTATAAACTTCATATTACGACATTTTATATTAATTTTTATTTCCATGATCATGCTATATCAATATTTTTAAATATAACTATATGATTTTGAATTCACTTATCTGTTTTATATATTATCATATTTTGTATGTTTTATTTTAATACTATTTGCATATAAATAAATCTGCCATGCATAGAGTCTTCCTTGGTACGGGCTATAGCCTAGTTAGGCAGATTCGGCAATTATTACAATTCTAAATGTATATATTTGAATGAATAAAATTATTATCACTATTATTATTTAAGAACTGATGTAGGTATACTCTTCAATATTTTTACAATTTTAAACCGTATTTTCTTTCCAGTGGTTACGGGTATTCATTAAATAAATAACACAGACATTTTAGTCATTGTACTCTAGGGTGGATCGTTTTTATTTCTTCTAAAATTCAAACCTCCCTATACAGAAAGGATGTTCTATAGTATATAGAATCAAGGTAAAAATAAAAAATAAAAATATGATTTTTGTTTAAGAACTGCCGCAAATGGGGGTGAACTTTAGGAGTTCGAGCAAGTGATTTGTCTTACAGGAAACAGGTATTCAGTATTTTATAATATCTATCTGATTTTGTTACAAAAACACATTTCAGATACATTTAACAGCTATTTTCAAAAGAATTAAATCAAGAAAAACCGTCGATATTACAGTGTCCAGTAATCACGTATGAGATTTCGGGTTTAACCGGCTATTTTGAGCATTCGTTCTGTAGTTTAAGTGTGGCAAACCGATTTGGAAAGTTATTTTTTGTTTTGATGGGATATACTTCCAGATTGGTCCCATTCTTATTAAAATCCTGTTCTGATGATGGGATCCTGGAGGAATTGAGGGAATTCCTAAAATATTATCATATGAAGTTGAAAATTTTCTTGTTGGAACCCCTTGAGAGTAGGTAATAATGCCGCCGGGTGATCGGGTTTTCCACGTGGCCGGGTCTTATCACGTGGGGAATATTTCAGATGTACCGCTTCCGTCTTTTGAAGGAGTGGCAGGATAAAACGGGAAACAAAAATACTGGAATTGCCTCTCTATCTGTCTTCAGTAGTAAGGATGCCGTGGTCCGCGATAGATTCTGTTTACACCGTTTCATTGATTCGTAAGGGAAAGGATCGCGCAAGCGACCTGGAACTCGTAACCAATCGAGAGACCGGAGTAATCTGGTCGCAATTGGAAGTAAGGGCGTAAGTGTAAGCCCGCTGGGTAACCGCTGGGATACCTGGTTATCTCGCGGATAAAGCGTTGGCCTCTTACGGGCATGTGGCGGAGCTTGACGGTGGACTGTTTTGTCCAAGTCTTCTGCGCTCACTTCACTCACTGACGGGTTTGCCCGTTGTAGTTGACAACTCGTTTTGTCTTTAGTAGTAATACTGCTCTATAGGATTAGCGTACTGATTCGACAGGGCAGGGAGGGGGACTTGCAATATACTTATGTCACTATTCAGTAATCATAATTTTGTTGATTTACTAATATTACGCAGAAAAACAATTATTTATAGTCTAAAATCTTATAACAAAAATTAAGACTTTTAGATTTTTCCCAAAAATTCAATCCTCTTGCGGGAGTATCAAATGTTAGGTATTTTTTTATTATTACATACCATAGATAGACCATCTTTTCCGCATAGGGGGGTTTTGATAAATAACATTTTTGTGCTGATATAAAAGAAAATGGTCTTACCGCGCGATGTAATAAAATCCTCAACTTTCGCCAGACTTACCTATATTTTTGACCGTGTCGATAATGATATATTGCTTAGGAAACTGACAACAGTGAGATATTCACACATACTTCTGCAGTTTTTCGCTTGATTTGTCGAATGTGGGACATCAAAACCAGACCTATAATTTACACAATCTGGGGTGAGCAAGGGATCAAATCTGAGTACGCTATTGTTTGATTTGCTCATGAATGCGTTGCCAAATGTATTTACAAATATCGACTGCCCGATTTTTATGGACGACCTGAAGCTATTCGCAAAAACGGGCAGCATAGAATCATAAGGATTACTACAGGATAACATAGACGCTGTGTATGTACCTTTGAAGCATAAACCAGAAGCTATACATAAAACGGCAAAATGTTCAATAATGATATACTCGCGAAGTGATTTACGTTTTTATATAGTCATGATATTCAAGGCAAGGATACTATCGCGAGTGAATCAAACAAATGAACTCATATATGACTCAAGGTATACAAATAGATAGCTTATCTACATCCTAGTTGCTAATTGGTACAACTTGCTAGGTTTCGTATTGAGGAACATGAGGTAGTTCAACAATACATTTGACATGTGCCTCCTATTTAACTCCCTAATTCGGAACAGATTAAAAGTCAACGCGGCAATATAGAACATATCCATGCTGGAGAGTGTACAGAAACACTTTCTCAGACTCCTGTACTTGAAACAGTATTGATATTATCCTTTCCTGTACCTTATGGCATTTGTTCTAGGGATGGTTGGGTACAACTCACTAAGAGTAAGAAGATATTGGCTGGCAATCTGCCACATATATAAACTGCTAGGTTGATAATTCGATCATTCTTAGAAAATTCGATCTGTTTGTACCATCGATATATTAGCTAGATAAGCCCTCAGATACAAATAAGTTCGCTCCACATACCCTATGCTCGTAAAACATGTGACATAAAGAGCAATATATTGAAAAGTATGCGAGAGAATAGCGCGCCAATATTCTTCGCGGCAGCTCTCACACCGGAAGCGGTCGACTGTCAGCGGACTGTGACCAAACTACTACTGCCCGGCATTCAGTAGTGGTTTTGAAGTGGTCATTTTCGAGGGCGAAAGCAAATTTGCGCATTCGTACTTTCGTTTTCGAATTCGACTATTCTCGTGTGTTTGGTGGTAATAATGTTTTTTTCTTTAAAAAATAATATAGTTAAAAATAGTTACTTAAAAAACGTTTACTACTTGTCCCACCCACGCTTATAAAATTGTTATATAATAATTGCATACTAAATTTGTGAACATTTCCAGCATTTTTTTAGGCACATATTATTTCCAAAAAATGCTTTTTGGAAACATTTCACTGAGAAGCATTATGATGATTTGATTTGAATAAAAAGCGCTCCATACTTTTACACTCTAATAATATACTTAATTACAAACATGGCTTACACTAAGTCCCATACGGGGTAAGCAGTTGTACCAGAGTGATTAATAATTTTTTTTTTTTTGGTGTTTAGTGCAGTACTTACAAAGGCGTGGTTTTTATTAGTTTGAAACTATTATTTTATTATGTAATATTATTGTATCCTCACCCAAACACAGTGTAACCTAATTCAGTGTAATGTAAACTTTATTTTAAAAATATTATTTTTAACTGTTTCATTCTAGTCGTTATAAAATCTGAGCAATAAGCGAAATAAAAGCGATAAAAAATTCTGACACGTTTCAGAGCTTCGCACTGACTGTTTTAGTATCAGCAACACACATTTGTATATTATATCTTACTATGTTAAACAATTGTAAATTAAGAGAAGTCAGGCTAAATCTTTTATACGATGTAAAACAAAACGACCTAAAACTATGCCGCAAAAGTCTTTCACAATATCTATGTATAAAAGAGACTAATGGTCCACGTAGTCTGCAGTAAAAAGATGCCCCCGTTGAGTCTGTAGTAAAGTTATTGTACTGGTAAATCGCATTAATATAATATATCAATGTAATAATGGTATGCTATATCAAGGCTATAATGATAAGATATATCAATGCAATGCAATATGATATACAATGCAATTAACATGTTAATTTAAAAAGCATAAAAATAAAACCATCCAATTGTCACCGAGCAGGCAAAATTGTCGTAAAAATATTTGAAATATTAACATAAAAATAATGTTTTTTTTCTTTATTATGGCTTTTTTATTTGTTTTCAATATAACGTTTGATTAGTTATCAATAAGAAAAATAGACTGTTCTGACTTATTTACAGTTATAAAGTAGTTTTTTCACAATAAAGATCTAAAGCTACGATTTTTGGAAAAATCGTGTGATGTGTTGATATTTCCACTACTGTATACATTAAATACAAAATCCATCATATGTATATCCATACGACGAAGAGTAGATTTTGCGTTGTTTTTCAATGCGGATAAAATATTATCGCCATTATTTTTATCAACCCCTCTCCGAGCTCGCGTCTTTCTTTACTGCCTTTTAAAGGTTATGTGAAAACGTTATTATGTACTCTCGTGATTATTATATCAGAGGGAGTAGACGTTACCCATAATTTTAGTTTGAAATAACAACGTATCTTAAGCCGTGTCCCCTTGATAATGAAAATTCAGAACAATAATTGTTTCAGATTTATTTCTGCTGTTCCCTGGCGTTTTAATGTAAAAATAAATGCAAGGCACGAGTGGCACGACAAAGACATTTTTATGCTAAGACAAATAAAACAACTTCTTTTGGTGATGTGATAACATATTTACGATATACCTACTCGACGGAATATTGATGACCGAATTTTCTGAAGTGTAATCCAAATTACAGAAGCCGTCACTCGACGACCGGAATTTTAATGTTTGAAGAGGGAGACTGAATAATTTTTCATTTCAGCTTCGGGGAAATTAATATGCACCGAATGATACAGTGAATATACTTCTTTTCTTTCCGGTCCACCAACAAACAAGAAAGGAAACTATTGTAAAAGCTCAATTTTTTTTTCGAGGTGAAGACGAAAATATTTATTTTGAGCCCCGCTGAGACGATTAACTTTATTTCCAGACGGAAGTCTGTCTGTGTGTGTATCTGTCTGTCAGTCTGTCTCTCTGTTTGTTTGCTCATGCGCTTAATTCGATTGATCTACAATTTAGCTAGTAGGTATACTTTGGTGATGGCAAGAAATTAAAAGGTTGTGATTGAAATCGGTCCATCAGGAGACGCACTATTAATATTTCAATCTCGAAATATTGGACTTGCAGAGTTATTAATCTCCAAGTCGAAACCAATCTCAAAATATTGAATTGAGACTTGGATGGTTTTAAATAATTAAAAGGAAGCCTTGTGCAACGTTTCAAAGTTCTAACCCAAGTGGTTTAGGCTGTGCGCTGATTTGTCAGTCAGTCAGTCAGTTTCTTCTTTTATATATATATATATATATATATATATATATATATATATATATATATATATATATATATATATATATATATATATATTATATATATATATATATAATATATATATATATATATATATATATATATATATAATATATATATATATATATATATATATATATATATATATATAAATATATATATATATATATATATATATATATATATATATATATATAT